>JAZHYW010026400.1:0-112839 GCA_037355805.1 Ixodes ricinus | reverse complement strand
CATAACTCGGGTAGCCTCGACTGAACCAAGCACGTTTTGAAGGCCTTCAGCAAGCTCGCCGTACATGCATTGTTTGTACAAGAGATGCCGCTGTTGAAACTCATCAATGGCTTTTTGAACTATTGATACTGGCATAAGCTTTTAACTTCAAGTAAAAACAAATAAAAAAAACAGGGTTGTATTTTATGGCTTTTCTTTTTTCTTCCGCAGCAAAGACATTAACACGTCGCGATTATCATTAGGGGAAAGCGTCACGTTAACAGTACAGTCTTCATTAGAATCCGTACTAGTCGACTGAGTCGAAGGGTCCTCAACCTGAAGCGGGTCTGCAGGCGATGCGCCGTCGCCTAAGAAACCCGTCACTCGTGAATGCGCCCTGTTCAAATGTGCCGTGAACTATGATTTCACACCAAATACCTTCTGACGGTTGGAGCACGGTCACGAAACCAAATTACAGTCGGTGATGTGGCCATTTAGATGTTTCAGCAAAGCCTTCCTAGTGCGGCATTCGACTAAGCATGCTGGCAAAGTGCAGTGAAAGTTTTCTAAACTCCTCGAAGCAAACCGAACTTACCCTTAGGCGTTGGAATGTCTATGTCTTCTCAAAATATGACACCTGAGATTATCATACGTAACAAACTGGCGAACGCATCCTGCGTCCAAACACGGAAGGGTTCGAGAGCTGAAAGCGTGCTCATCGAAGTGTCTTGCGCAACCAGCAAGCGTGATAGAACAGAAACTACCAATTCTGCAAGTAAACATCTTATTAGGGTGTTGTAGTTATGCCACCGTTACACTCTCCTTGCCAAGAAAGCAACATATTAATAGTTAAATACCTGTCTCGAGTATCCAGTTGCCTTCCGCTCCAACTTTTCAGGTCCACAAAAAGCCGCGAATGCGACGAACGAACCAGGACAAAATGGCGCGGAGACAGGCGGGAAAATGAACCGAGCGTCCACTTCTTCCACTTCTTCCCGCGTTGTCCCAACGGCGCCTTCTTTCCTCGACGCCTTTCGCCCGTCGCATTGTTGATCAATTGTTTGCTCTTAGTTTTTTTTTTCGTTTTTTTTTTTTAGTTAAATACATTTTGCATTAGACAAAGAAAGGAGGCGAAGGGGCGAGGGAGCGTCTCTGGGTTCCCGCGGCACCCGTGGCTGCTTCCGAAGGTCAAGCGTGGTGGCCAATTAGCGATGCGCGTCTTTTCTTTCTGTTTCCTTGCTCCATAAAGTTTTGCTTTTCCCTCTCGCTCCTTTTTGCTAGTTTACGGCGCATTTAAAAATACACTGAAGACAAAAAAAAGTTTTTTTAAACAGTCTGGTTGGGACACGCGTGTCAAAAAATAAATTTTACGCTAAAAAAAATTTTTTAGAGCAATATTCACGGCGGGGGATTTATTTGAAATTTTGCGCGGAAATTCCAGGTCATTCAGCTCGGCTTCTCATTGGTAACGATGGTCATTCAAATCAGCTTCTCATTGGCCAATAGAATGAGTGACAGCTTTGATGTTGGTCATAAAATCTTCGTGATCTCTTGAAATCGCCTTTTGAATTACATATTTTTAGGTTTAAGAAACAATCCACCGAATGAACGTCGTAATTGTTTACAAACGTTTTACAAAATCGTTACTTCCGTTCGGATAAAACAACAAACGCAACAAACAAGCTTCGCCATTTTGTTTTTCTGTCATGGTCGCCGTCTTGCAACGCGAATCGCGTCCTCGGGTGGTTTTATAGTTTTATCGCGTTTATATGTGAAGACCTACTGAAGAGGGCTTGTTGCTTGTGTTAGTTAGTCATGGCCGATACACATGACGGACTGATCCGCGGACGGTGACGACATGTCTGGTTCGTCTGTCTCCCAAGCGCATCCACACGACGGAGACGACGAGCAGACGAAAGCGAGGACGGACCGAACCTGGTCGCCGCCCCACAGTGCCGCGAAACTCCAGCATCGCACCGTGGCACCGTTGTCCAAGAGAGAAATCGACGTTCGCTACCGCGATAATGAATCGTACGCCGCTGTTACGTACAGATCGAGACAAAACACCGCGATAGGCTTCGCGCGAAGCGCCACTAGCTTTACTAAAACCAAAGCATGAGAGTGACACAGGCATGGTCGGTCCTGCTCGAGAAGGGTTCCGCGTAGAAGCGACGAAGTTCTGGGCTCGCGAAGGGGCGTTTGGAGATGCCTTCACGCACTCCGCGCTCGTGCACAACACTCAAGTTCACCACAGCCACAAGAGAGGTCTTGCTCGGTGAAATCCTGATTGGACGTGCAAGAATCATCGCGGCGTGCTAGACGAGTTTTGACGGGAGCTTCTTGACGCGGACCCGGAGGAGTACAGGAACCTGCGTCGCGTCAGCCAGACAAAGTTTCTGCAGTTCCTTTCACACGTGGAACGAAGAAACGCCCGACAAAATAAACCAGCGAACGCACAAAACACAACGATGCGCCACTTTTGTTTTCATCGCCCAGAAAACAATGTACCGTTGCCAGACTAAACGCATTTCAAGTCAATCTCCCGCCAAAAATCCGCGAGTGAAAAAGGCGCTTGACTTTATCAGTCTGCGCGTCCGCAGACAAGGCGCGGATTGCAGGAATCGGTGACGTGCCGGTCACTTGGTACACGGTCTGAGGAAGAAAATCGCGATTCAGTCCGTCGTGTGAATCGGCTGTACGACGCGGTACGACGTGTGCCCGGCAGACACAGGAAGTAGCAATGGCTCTCGTACGGGGCGCAGCCAAGCAGCCAAGCAGCCAAGCCGATCCACTACGAAGAGGCGGAGAGTACCTCTCCTCCACGCGCCCGAAATGCCGAGAGAGAGAAAAAGTGGAAAGGAGGTGACTACCGACTAAATTGCGTCTAACGCAGTCAATATTGCTCTAAAAAATTTTTTTTCGCGTAAAATTTATTTTTTGACACGCGTGTCCCAACCAGACTGTTTTAAAAAAACTTTTTTTTTTGTCTTCAGGGGCTCTTTAAGGTAATTCCCCTTCACGGCCTACTCGCAGTTTTTATTACGCGTATACCGCCGTAAATTCGACGGTTATTTTTTACACTGTGGCAAAGCGGTCGACTTTCGTAGAATAAAATCTTCGGGCTCCTACAATCACTGTACGGTGCTTCACTTCCCCACGGACTATTCAAGATTGAGATTAAAAACAAATACAAATATGAGCAAGTTTAGACAAGCCTACCATCTCTTTGCAAGGCATAGAGTGCGTGGAGAAGCGAGAGTTTGAAAAGGATGGAATTTTGTGCTGGTGTAGGTTCATCCAAAATATTTTGTCTCCCCGAAGGACTCTATCATTCCGCTTTAAACGGTTGGAGAAGTATCTATGGGCTTTTAGTTTTGATGAGACTATATACCGAATCGACTTAACTGTTATTTCTGATTTCTTTTTCAAAGTAAATAAATTGGACATCTTTAGGCGAACACTCATATATTAAACATAACATGCCGTGTGCACCTCTGTGTCATTTAATTTAATTGTGTGTTCAATTGAAGCCAACGAATATTTTTAAAGGGTGGCAAGAATTATTTAATTAATATGCTTACAAACGACGTGGATGAAACTTTTACTCTTAAATGAGCACTTGAAACTTTTCGTCTTTTATAATGTACGAATGCATATGTCCAAACCATATATTACATATCATATTTAATGTTATTGGATGTTTTAAACCATACCGAAGACTCTTAATACAAAACAGAAAAAGATATGTAAAAATGGCCTCTTGAAAATATTTTTAATGTTGTATTTTTTAGTTTTTTTTTAAATATTCAAATGCCTTTTTCGCAAGATAAGTTAATTTAATTATAACGATATTGTGCGCGTCAAATAGGTAGTTATTTAAGCTTTCATTTTATATATAATATATGCGATAAAATTGAATATTACGATGGTTATCCTTGAAACCAGGTAAATTATCGTCAAAGGGGCCAGGTTCTGGATTTTAACAAAACTAAGTGAAAGCAACAAAAGAGCTTTTATAAACATTTTGCGCTTTTACTTCAGGTTAAAAACTCATGTAAAGCGTTTCTTTGTTGTGAGGAAGGTTTCTGAGCTGGGCGGAGTTCCCAGTTACGTGACCTGTAACGATCGGCCAAATCCGAAAATCTGTACTTAATCCTCTAGAAGTAATAACAAGCAAACAAAACCTTTGGAACCAAATCAGAAAGTAAAAACGGTTTTCAGTTTTGTCCTAATGAAGAATTCGCCGAACATATATATTTTTCAAATGTTTTTGAGAGATGCTTTTTGTTTTCCTGCACGATTTGAAATGAAATTGCCCGGATATTGTTTCTTTCGCACCACCAAGATTGGCGATAGAAAACATTGATGTACCCAGTGGCCGATTTAGCGAGGTGGGGTCGAAATGCCCCCATCCCTTTCCTCCTCGAATTCCGCCTTTGTAAAAATGTAGGGTGGCGATAAAGAGGGAGAGGGAAGGGGGGGGGGGAACGCGCCATCGGAACCAAGCGTCAGATGCACTGCGACTCTCCCCCCCCCGCCCCCTTCCTTTCTCTAGAAACACCTCTATCCGCCCATGGCCGTACATTCATTACTCAATTTTCAATGCTTTGATTTTAGGCTTGCTTGAACCAAGATTTTTTGCATGACTCTTGTAATTTTTTTTTAAATACACGTCCTGAAATTAAAACTGATATAATGTATAATTAAAGGTATGTAGGTGAAATCGCTCGCTTTAACCGCTTTAACCGCTAACACCGCTGAATTTCTGCTACAAAGGGTTTTATAGGTAATGCGAGCGCAGGGACGTTAGTGGAGAACAAAATAATTTGAAATTTTCGTTTAGGATCATTTTTGTTTGAAGTCTAGTTTAGAAATGTATGTTAAAAACAGGTTAAACGTTTGTAGAAAACGATTTCTTTCTACAAGAGTTTGAAATATATACAAAAACAAATGATTTAGTCAATCATTTAATAAATAACACGGTTGAAAATAGAATGAGGTAAACAAAACCTGTGATTCACACTTTTTCACGACAATCAAAACTTGAACATACGTTTGGGCATAATTCACCCCCAATAAATGGGATATATATATATATATATATATATATATATATATATATATATATATATATATATATATATATATATATATATATATATATATATATATATAGGCATGTTGGCTTGGAGGCCGAAGGCGTAGAAGACAGATATGCAGGGTGACGGGAGAAAACGAACCAGGAGGATTTTATTCGACGTTTCGACCTGAACGTGTCTCAGGTCGAAACGTCGAATAAAATCCTCTTGGTTCGTTTTCTACCGTCACCCTGCATATATATATATATATATATATATATATATATATATATATATATATATATATATATATATATATATATATATATATATATATATATATATATATATATATATACAGGCGAGGCAGAGTAGTTTGAGATAAATATATTTTGCTTGAAGCATTCATCAAATTTTCCACTTCAATTGAGTCGAAGATAATGCTTTCTTCTGCAATTACGCACATCTGTGACCCCGAAGCACGGGTGCGGATGTCGCGTTTCGTTCAAAATATAGAATAAAACAAGGCAACTAGTGGATGCAATAAAACAAAGCAACTAGTTGACACGCAAATACCTTCACGGAAATAAATAAAAAAAAAGATTAAACAGTTTCCTATTTATAAAATATTTTGCAGAGCTGGTATTCTCTTTTATTGAATGTGCACTGTGCTGATACGCACGTGGACAATGGAAACATGTGCGGGCGCTCGCAAGAAACCAAAGACTTGGGCATCACCGCCGGCTGAGGGCAGCAGCTTTGCTGAGTTTGCAGATTCGACCAGCATTGTGTCCTTTGTATCTCCTTTCTAGTGCGCGCCGCTGTACTTCTGCAGGGTAGAGCCTCCTTTCGTATTATTGCGGGTCCAATCTCGTAGAACGACAACAGGGAATTGCAAGCTCAGCCGAGATAAAGAGCGAGTCCAATCCTTTTTGCACTGGTCGTTATATGAGAGCGTCCAGCGGATGTTTTCACCACCGCTCTCAGGGGTGCTGACTGGTTCTGCTGCGCGGTGTGCTTTCTAGGGGGTACCGGATTATGTCCTGTTGCCGGAAAATGCTGAACATGGTCATCCAGCCAAACGTAAATCAAATGTTTGTTTCATTGATTCAGATATACATTTAGGGTCTTAATGAAATGTGAATCTTAATAGATATTTGCCCACATGGATTTGCGGTTTTTAAAATCAAATTGACTGTGTGAAACCATGAGGTATATGTTTATTTATATCGAGTGGTGTGCAGTAAGAAGATCTAATATATAACATTGAAATATATTGTAATATTCAAGACATGTACTTCGTGTTCCGTCATTTTTTCGCAATATTTATTGACTCCTGTCTACAGGAATGGAACATGATTCTTTTTGTACTTTATCAGCATAAATATAAAAAAGTTAAATAATTGCAACTTAAAGCAAAAACAATATCACGTATGGGCCTATTTAATGTAAGAGTATCACTAAAGGGGGCGATAGATCAGGAAATAGCGCCCCACGCCAAAATGTTTGGAACAAAGGGACTTGGGAGATTTTAGCGTTAAAACGAAGTCATGATTGCTAAGTAGTTATTATATAAGAAATTTTATAAATATCTCAAACTATTAACCATACCAATAACATATGTAAATGTATGTAATAAGATACGTTTGTTGTGAACCTCGAAAGCAGCGTTATTATAAAATATGTTTTGGGGTACTATAGCGAGTAAGGCGAACATTGACTAAATGTCCCGACATTATAAAAAAGGAGGTGCTCCACGGAGACGTAGCCCTAATCATATGTGAAGAAAATTATCCAGCTCAGTGTGGTATAGGCTCCCTTGATCGAGACTTTTTAAAGCTGAACCCGGTTTTTCGACGCAAGCAGGAGTGTTTAATTTAATCATCAGGTCAGTGCGTTTTCAGAAATTTATAACAAATGCTGTAATTACCGCCTCACTGGTAGAAATTTTTAATAAAGAAGATCGATTGTTTTGAACGACTCCTAAGACACTCACAAATATAGCAATTTTACAAAAAAAGATACCTTATTATTACCGATTCACCTGTTTCTTTAAATACTTAGACGATGCGCGGGTGTTTATCAGCGCCACAGAAGTGTTTTCTAGCGCCTTTGCTTCTTTTCAGATATACATACTTTTCCCTTAAGTTTATATAGGGTTCCGTTTGAACCTGGTTTACGCAGTGAAAGCGATGTCGACACTTGCGCATTGTACTGAAAACAGGACACTTGCGGGCACCAAAGCTACTGTTCCAAAGTGGCGCTTTCCTCAAAACTAGTAGTATTTGATAATATCATTTCAATTCTAAAAAGAAAACGAAAACTTCGGCGATAGTGTTTCGTTTTGTTTGCTCGAATAAAACAATTTATTGCTCCAATGTAATATGTATTAGGCCTTAAAAATAATTTATATTTTTACATTAAAAAATAACAAACTTTTTTTTTGTCGGGGGGGGGCATTATGATGGCGCTGTATGCACATCTTTAAACATTTCACGTGTTAGCTAACTAAAAGATTGCGCACACCAGAAAAAAGGACACAAATTGCAACTTGGGTGCAATTCTTTATAGCCAACTGAAGTCGCCGCGAAGTATTTACGACCGCGGGGGAAAACAATAAAGAAAGAAATAGTGACATTGAGTTGTTTTGGCTTTGAATGAATGCCTGCGAACTATCAGGTATTGAAGAGCAAGATTACTGCCTAAAACATATGAAGCAAAGATAAATCAATAAATTGAGCACATATATTTATTCTGATCCTGTTTATGCATCTTTGTACCACGATTGTTGCCACGATTTTGTACCACACCCTTAGAACTGGGCAATCTTTATAATTAATAAGCAAAGAGAGTCAGCATTCATCAATATAAAACCCACTTTCAATTTTTCGTGCCCATATTTGTTGGTGGGGACAGATTAGAGTTAATTTGTTGCTACCCGTCTTGTACGTCTGCAACAAGCCAAATTAATTTGGACCAATTATTTGTGATGAACGTTTGTTTTCGTTTTTTATTTGTGCGTTTTTAACATTAGCCTGCATTAGTATTTTTATTATTATTTTCAATGGAAGCCTAATAACAACTGAGCGTGACTAATTCCAATAATGAATTTGGAATTACAAGGAGAATTCAATTTCAGCGTCCTGTTAATATAGATACGAAACCAGTGGCAGGAGGACGCAGGTGGCCACAATTCGGCACACAAATCTGCAGAAGATCCGTCCTCAAATTCCTACTAAAAAGTGACGCCGCTACCCCACTAAATACAACTTTCCGAAGCATGAAATAAACACACAAGAAACATTCATGGTTTGTTATTTATACAGGTCTTCAATGTTTTGCAAACAGCTGCGATGCTCTGATGAATATTCGTAAATAAGAACGTTCATGCTTTGTTTAGGCAAGATACGATACCTGTGCTGTGAAATTCAACCTCATCACAACGCAAAACTCTTTGTTAGCAGAAATTGTTTTTTCAATCACACATTTCGCTTCCGTCATTGTATAGTGTGATTTGTGCCCAATACGGTTTCTTTTCTGTTTTGTGATGTGAGGAAACGACACTGAATGATTTCTCCGCCCCTCAACACCGTTGATCTGATTCGCGTTACTCTGTGGCACACTTATTGAAACTCTCAAGGGGCAAAGAACATGCGAAATTATGTCCAGATTTTGCTGTTGAGAGTTCAACGAATTTACGCTGTATATGTTGCGGCGCGACAAGCTGGAGGTTTTAAAGTAAAGCATAGAAGACCCTACAAAAATATATTCCCTAGACAAACTGTTTTTGAGTACTAAACGTCGAAAGTTTTGAACATAATTTAATCATTAAAAAATATCAGATATAGGGTACTTTTTGTAGTTTAAATAATACTCTTCATTCCTAGGATAACATGAATGCACGTTTTTGCGATTTTATTCTCGAGAAAATCAGCTGTCATCCTCGACAAAGATATAAAACAATAATGAGACGCTCGAAGAAATTCTTTTCAGCCTATTTTTGGGGCAGTAACTCCTGAATGTAGAGCATGTTTCCCACAAGTAACAGTTTGCCGCACGCTGTCCCTTTGTTGGTCATAATATAAATTTACGTGTACATGATTTGCTTCATAAGTGCTTATATTTCACAAACCGCGCTGCATACCTTGTTTTTTTTTAAATTAAAAACAAGGTTGTGTATAACACTGTCCAAATATGAATGACATCTTATCTTTAAAATTATGACAGCATAATCAATGTTCATACCAAGAGAATTAGTTTCAATAACAAGGATGAGTTATCTGGAGCAATAACAAGGCCATTGAAGTACCTTCCACATGTATCCTCGTGATACACCACTATGCGCCTTTGCACTACGCAAAAGTGAGGCTCTAAACTCATAGATTTATATTTATATTTATCCGTTCGCCTTTGTAACAATATATTATTGAGCGGAAAGTCGAATTAACGGAAGTCGACAAACCTGGTAGAAGAATCTGATTACGCCGAAGAGTACCGGAAACAATCATGACACGTATCTCTGATATAATTTGAACGGCCTTTGTTCCTGCGCGCTTCTCGTGCATGGTCGACGCGAAAGAGTTTATAATGAATGAAGGGGAATGCATTGAAGCTATACAAAGTCGCCAAGAAGCTTTATGACAAAAGAACGGTCGCACCGCATTATCATCGTATAACTAATTTCTAAGATATAATAGAATGCATTAGCCTGGCTATACTAAAGTGCTGCGGCCAGACAATAGAATCGATCACGAAGCTCCACGGGGTGCAATCCAACACATTATCTATAGTCGCCGCATGACGCCAAAGCCTGGACTCAATACTGATACAGCAGAACCGCCCTGATTTGTTGAGATGAAGCGGTGGACATTTTGAAACGTCAGAGCATAAAACTCTGGAAGCGCTAGGACATTTTCATAATGACTGTAATGCAGGCGTGCCGAAGACGGAATTGTGAAACGAGATCAAATTTGCGCGGTTTTATTATGGTAATTAATGCTTAAATGGCGCAACAACAAAGCACGTCGTATTGTACCAAGTAAATATAGCTGTTCTTAGAATCGCAACGCAAAATTACAAATCAGAATGTGATCACATGTAAGATTACTCAAAAAAATATATTGTGTTCCTGAGAGTGAATGATGGATATAAATCGTTATTGATTGGTGGAAAAACAATTATTTCGTTGAAGGAAGTAGGCGACAATGGGATCACACCGAATGCAAAGAAAGGTGAAAAAAGTTAGTATGTAAGAATTTTTAAGAATCAGACATACCGTTTCCCAGAACTATCGAATATGCAAACGTTTTTATTTCAAATCAGGTAGTAATGTCTCAAAAAATGCGCGATTAATTCCAAGCCAAAAAGAACCCGGGGAAAAGAGGTTTACGCAAAAGCTCTTTTAATATCTTTGGTCCGCTCACACACTTGCCTTTGCTTACGTCAAAGCACTTGTGATCTCTTACGAGATGAGAAAGCACTAAAATACTGCCTCCATCTTTGGGGTGGCGCCGTAACTGCATTTCACTCGAGCGGAGGTTTTGCAGTATTTTATAGACTACATTTAAGTACTATATAATGTAAATTGCCGTTTATAACATTGCCAAAAGGTTTTTAAGTCAATATAGAAAAAAAGATGCCCAGAGAAGTAAGAAGTATACGGAAATTGCACGTGTCCCAGGATAGCCCGATAGATGGCGCCAGTGTGTTCCATCGTCGTAGGAGGTCGCAAGAGGTCGAAAGGCACTCGGTCGTAACCAGTCGAAAGTGTGTGAATCAGCCTTAACTCTATTTTTATATGCTTATATAGATTTTTCCCACACAGTTCCAAGCATACTTTGAATACAGAAAGAGCGCTTTCGTAAAGAAGGTTATCATATTTTAGAAGGGCGCACCAGGCGACATCGCTAACTCATATACGGAGGATGCTGCCACCAGGCGCGCTCTGTCTTTGTAAGAAATTTTAATATGACTGAGATTCAATATTCGATGCTTTGGGGTTTACTTATGCAACCGAGAATACAAAATTAGAGTTCCAGAGGATTAGTCCAAGGTCGAAGGTCACACCAACATTGAACAATAAGATCCATGCACCTTAAATCCAAAAGTTTTCTTCGAGCCAGTCAACTTTCCGAGGGAGGGGGCCGGTCGGTCAGGATGGTGACGACCGATGATGGTGTTCGCCCGATGGAAGTCCCCCGGGAAGTCGAATAAGAAAAAAAACTAAAAGTTGTTCGATCCCGCTGGACACATTACGACGTTGGTTGGTTTACGATGGCCAGTGTGGCCACGTTTATTTTAAAACAAAACGACAACAAGTCAACGGTAATTTACAATTCAAACTCCCCCAAAATTACAACCCATACTTTAGCCCCAGTCTCAACAGCCGAATCCTTCCTGATCTCAAAAGCCGAATCTCCTGAGAATCCTCTCGGCAGCCCTTTTCTAGACTCGTAGGGGCCTCCTTTCCCTCTAGAGACGGACCAATCACTTCAAATTTGCCCATTGTCACGTGGTACACTGTTACCCAATGATCAGCGAGCTGTCAACGTGACCCCCTCCGACACCTCAACGGTCAAACCCAAATTCCTTGTAGAGTCACTACATGCTTTCGCTGCCGCTCTAGCTGGCGCCACACAGTTAAGTTATTGCGTCGATTAAAAGCGAAGTTTCTACACTAAGCGGAGAAATACGCCGGACACAAGCCCACCCGCTTAAAAGCCACAAGCGCGGACAGAAGTACCGCTGCCCGGCGCCCCAAACCGACACCCGATTCGTTTGTTAACGACCGGGGCCCGACTCTTCTCCACCGAGCCCCGCAGCTGGAAGCCCCCGCGCGCGGGGGCGGAAGACCACTTCCCGTTCATGTTCTCCCGCGAGCGTACAGCAAACGCCCAACAATGCCGACACGAACGTAGGCAGATAGAAAAACAATGCCAACGCAACTATAGAAAGATAAACTTTTCTAAAACAAATCCTACTTCTTACAAACAAAATACTTCGTTACTTAACACCTCCCCACCAAGAATGTTCCAAGTACACTTGCTGTTCGCGCAACATCTGTACCCCTTTCCGAGACAGACGCGTAGCATACAAAGACAAAAACAACAACCAAGGAGATATACCCCTCGCGAAAAGACCTGCTAAACAACAGAGAAAAAAAAAGCTTGGTGATACCTACATTTGCACGTTCCAGATTCCACCATGACCAGTATTTATACAAAAGCAGAAAAAAATTAACTCTGGCTGCAGGCAAGCAAATCCGAAAACGCCAGCAGAAAACAAAAGTTTGCTTTACCTAGTTTATACTTGAATCTGTTTCTCCAGACCTGCGCGTTCCAAAGAGCTCGCAAACCCTGCCGCAGGTCCGCGAGCCAACGCTCTCTCTGGTCATGGTGAACCTCGGAAAAAACGGGAAAGGGACTCACCCACTGTTGTCTGGCGACATCCAACTAGCTGCTCCTCCAGTCGCCGCCACCCACTTGCCGCAGTGTCCCCACTCGGCCTGGCGATCGTGCCCGTCGTCTGGAAGCCTCGGTTCCTTCTCCGTTCACCAAAAAAAAAGAAGAAAAAACCACAAAAAGGCCGCACAATTCCCCGGTACCACAACGATGGTCAGCACTGCGAGCACGACGATCTCGTCTCTCCTCTTGAGGCCTGCCCAAGATATTCTGTCGCCGCTCGCTGGGGATGCTTCGCCGGTCCGCGGGTGAAGCCTACAGGCCGTCCTGTTCTCCGACGTAGATGACGCCCAGGACCACCTGTCAGCTGCCACCACTCCTTTTGGGTAACTGCACCCCCTGGGCTTCTCGCGTAGATACTGGGCGCGTTAAGTCGGCGCTCCTTTTCTCCTACTCCGACGCTCCGAGTTTCATACTCCGAGCGCAGCAACTAAACGGCGCATAGCGTACAGGAGCGTGACACACCGAGGCTGCGTTCCAAACCTAGTCGAATGGATCCGAGTTACCCTGGCGGATTATGTCACGTGACACCAAAAATAGAGAAACGCTGGACGCGGGTAGGTTTTTGATAACCACCTTTACCCTAGAGTTAGATCGAGTAAGTTTTGGAACACGGCCAGAAACTATCGATGGGCTACAGAGCTACAGACGCACGAGCTCCTTCCGACCGTAGATACTGGTGCCAGAAGCCGAAAATATTTCGAAGATAAATAATTAGGTCCGTGTGGAGCGGCAGAGTCTGAAGCAAAAGAGACATATGTGAACATATGTGGACGGTGGACATTCGTGGACATATGTGGACGGTGACCTGGCCGATATATTTATTTACCCTGCATGCTGTTCCGATTTAAATTAAAGAAAACATTATTGAACCCGCTCGTCGACGCTGGAAAACGTCAAATTTGTCAGAGATTCCCTGGTTCCGTCGGTTCCATCTCGCAGCGAGACGGAAGCTACGCCGATACCAGCACACAGTCGTTCGATGATGATGATGATGATGATGAGGATGCGGCTTGTTCCCTTTGAAACGGGCGAGCGCGAACTAAGTTCGTGCCCAAGCCTGGGAGCGAGGAGATCTTAGTGCCCCCTGAGGTGGATCTTATTCCACCAATCTTCAAGTCTTCGTTTAGTGGCCACTACAAGCCTGTGCCGGCCGCTAGAAGGCTCCTTTATCTGCGTAGCTGCAGAGCTTTGTGCATCAGAGCCTGCTTGGTTGCGCCCGATTTCAGTAATTGTGAAGCCCAACGCCTCAGCGAGCACTAAGGGGCTCTGCAGGCGTGGGCACCGGGACGGCTGAAGTCCCGCACAATCTAGCACAACGTGCTCCACCGTTTCATCATAGCCTCCGCAGACCCGACATGCGCTCGAGGTGACCGTAGCATCAAACCGGCGTCTGTAAACTAGTGTCCGGAGGGCCCCGGCGCGCGCCTCAGACAACAAGCGGCTGCCCAGGCTGTTGTCGTACAGCAGTGCTTCCGATGCGATGGTTGTTTTGTGGGTCAGGTACACTTGGAGTGTCGACTTTGTTTGTGCGTCTCGGAGCCATTGTTGGGCCTCGTTGTCACGGACTTTCTTCTTAACCTCTGACGCCCATTCTCTTTCTGATGACGCTTCAACGGGGTCAGAAAAAAAGCCATACTTGTGCTCAAGCTGATGAAGGCGCTTCTGCCAGCGTGTCCGCAGCCCCGTCAGGTGAGTGTACATAAACAACCTCCTGGCCCACCTGCAGCTGTCCATATGACGAAGACGCCCGTAGTAGGTTATTTTGCTGGTCGCCTCCCGAGCCTCAAAGGAGGACCAGCCCAGCTCGCCCTGAACTGCCTCGTTGGCGACCCTCCCGTGGCAGCCCAATGCCTGGCGTCCAATCTCTCTCTGTCGGCGTTCCATATGGGCTCGGACATCACCAGGAACACATACTACGGCATTCGAAAATGTCAGTCCAGGTACTACTATCGCTTTCCAGAGCTCCCGGGACACAATGAACCGATTGCAGCTCCAAAGACTTCGCTTACGGAGAATGTTGGCTCCTCGTGTGGCTGCGTGGCGAAGATAAGTGTGGTGGTCTTGTAGGTAGTCTGCCGCATTTCATGTCAATTCGTTTTTAAGCGGTATACATGAACAAATCTTGCCCGCAACGCTAACTTTCCGATCTAAGTATCTTTATTCGCTGCGGCTGGGCTAAGCATTCTAAGCAGGGCAGCGGTCTGGCTGTCTTTTCATCACAACTTTTCTGTCGCCGAGCTATCGGCACTCTCGTTCGATAGATCAATACGCTGTCAGGCAAGACGCACGAACAAACCTTTTCCTCGACGCTCACTGATGTTTCGGCTTTCAAATCGAAGTATAATTATTCGCTGGGCTAAGCATTATAAAGGGGACAGAGCGGTCTGAATGTCTCCTCATCTCGACAACTTTTTTGTCGCTGTGCTATCGGCACGCTACCGTTTGATAGATGAATTCCTTTTTCAGGCGAGATGCACGAACAAACCTTTTTCGGAACGCTAATTGCTGTCGTGGCTTTCAAATCAAATCGTTTTTATCCGCTGGATTAAGCACTAATCAACTGAAAAAGGGCAGCGGTCCGGCTACGCCTTTTCGTCTCGACGGTCTGAACAGCAGCGCAGCCATCTTGTTTGTTTACGTGACGTCACGGAGCGCGAAGAAGTGACTCGCGCTCCGAGAAATTCTCGGTGCACGAAGAGCGCGCTCGAGTGTCAGTCTTCGGTGGCACTCCTGTCCGTTTAGTGAAAGGAGCGCCAAACTCTCGCACTCCGGTGCACGGACTTGACGCGCCCACTGCCACGGTCCTCACTCCGGAAGGAGCGAGCCTTGTCCGCAGTCCAGCATACGCAACGACTTTTTTGGGTAACTGTACCCCCCCCGGGCTTCTCACGTAGATATTGCAACGGTCCTCACACCGGCAGGAGCGAGCCTTGTCTGCAGTCCAGCAGACGCCAGGACTTCTTTGGGTAACTGTACCCCCGGACTTCTCACGTAGATATTGCCACGGCCCTCACTCCGGCAGGAGCGAGCCTTGTCCGCAGTCCAGTAGACGCCACGACTTCTTTGGGTAACTGTACCCCCGGGCTTCTCACGTAGATATTGCCACGGTCCACGCTCCGGTAGGAGCGACCCTTGTCCGCAGTCCAGCAGACGGGACCCTTGTCCGCAGTCCAGCTGGCGCGAACCTTGTCCGCAATCCAGCAGACGAAACACTTGTCGCATAGAGCCCAGGTACGCTCCGCCTGCCTCCGTTGAGGCCGTCGTTTTCGCTCACCGCCCATCGCAGGAAGTCAGCAGGATCCTGTCGACTGCGCCAGTCAACTTTCCGAGGGAGGGGGCCGGTCGGTCAGGATGGTGACGATCGGTGATGGTGTTCGCCCGATGGAAGTCCCCCGGGAAGTCGAATAAGAAAAAAAAACTAAAAGTTGTTCGATCCCGCTGGACACATTACGATGTTGGTTGGTTTACGATGGCCAGTGTGGCCACGTTTATTTTAAAACAAAACGACAACAAGTCAACGGTAATTTACAATTCAAACTCCCCAAAATTACAACCCATACTTTAGCCCCAGTCTCAACAGCCGAATCTTCCTGATCTCAAAAGCCGAATCTCCTGAGAATGCTCTCGGCAGCACTTTTCTAGACTCGTAGGGGCCTCTTTTCCCTCTAGAGACGGACCAATCACTTCAAATTTGCCCATTGTCACGTGGTACACTGTTACCCAATGATCAGCGAGCTGTCAACGTGACCCCCCTCCGACACCTCAACGGTCAAACCCAAATTCCTAGTAGAGTCACTAAATGCTTTCGCTGCCGCCTAGCTGGCGCCACACAGTTAAGTTATTGCGTCGATTAAAAGCGAAGTTTCTACACTAAGCGGAGAAATACGCCGGACACAAGCCCACCCGCTTAAAAGCAACAAGCGCGGACAGAAGTACCGCTGCCCGGCGCCCCAAACCGACACCCGATCGGTTTGTTAACGACCGGGGCCCGACTCTTCTCCACCGAGCCCCGCAGCTGGAAGCCCCCGCGCGCGGGGGCGGAAGACCACTTCCCGTTCATGTTCCCCCGCGAGCGTACAGCAAACGCCCAACAATGCCGACACGAACGTAGGCAGATAGAAAAACAATGTCAACGCAACAATAGAAAGATAAACTTTTCTAAAACAAATCCTACTTCTTAGAAACAAAATACTTCGTTACTTAACAGAGCCCATCATAACATTAACAAATTATTAGCTCGTATAGCTCTTGGCCTTTTTAATGCGACGTAGCAACGTGTTTTTAATATCCTCTAAAAGATATTCAAAGACCGGTGTGTTGCATCTCTTAAAATGCGCAATCAAACAGAGCTACTGGTGTCTTTTTTTGTTAACATTGCCAAATTGCTTTCGCCTTCAATTGACGTATCTTAAATAGTGTTTAGCACGTCTTACACTACTAAATAAACGCGAAGACCTGGGAAAGAATATAACCTAAATCAAAATGTAATGTAATAAAACTTTAATTCGTCTTAGACATATAGGTAAATTTGGGAAACGCAGTATGCAGCGTAAATATGCGTATCAGTTTCTCCTTACGATTAATAAATGAACATTATTAAATCTCTAATGATATGTAATGGGCCCCACTAAATTTAACTATATTTAGCGGAGACGTATTTCCACCAAATTTACCAGCAGCCGTGTGATGGTTTGCCGTCAAGCTGTTCGCTCGTCAAGGTCATTTCAGGAAGTCAGCCCTGTAACACACTAAGTTAATATAATTAAACGAAATATATAAAGCAGTAAATATAGTGATGGCGATTATTAAAATAAATAAACAAAAACAATGATATTCGAAGTATGATCATCACTGTCAAGTGAGAATATGACACAAAATTGTGTTAAGCCAAGAGATGTCACATATTGATGCGATTTACATCCATAATCGCATCCCAGGAGTAGGGGAGATATAAGTAACACTAAAATATTCAACTCCTAAATGATTATCCCGACGAGATTTCGAATAATGAAAAAGGTACACTCAATTGCCAGGGGCAGTTGGTTGGGAGTCACCACGAAGGTCGGCCACGCAATTTTAAAGTAATAACTAAATTTAAAAAAAAAAGTTGGTATGACTGTGGAAATTGCTTTGTCGGCTATGATGTGAATATTTGTTTCTGATTTTTTCTCGTCTGCATGAACTCAATGCAGCAGAACTTTTCTCTTTTGTGGCATGCAAAGTGTGCGACACATCTAACTGGACCATGTAGTATCCTGCTGTATTCAAATTGTCGTTTCGTTGGAACGTTGTGACTAAAATGAAGTCTATCTACAAACATATGTGTGTCAGAACATCAAATAAACCATGCAAATGCTTTCTCCGAACATGCAATATGTTTCAAGCCGTTCCTCAATGCGAGATCATACTGGATGTTCCAGAATATAAAAATCTATATGCAGTCAAAGTGCAGGGTCTTGTTGGCGGCGCATCATGGGCATTCCTTTTTATCTCTTACATGCCGTCTACAACAGTTTCACATTTCCTACGGACAAGGTAGATAAACCGCTCCCCAAACGCATTTTTTCAATATTCTTATTTTAGACTATTCCTTTTCACAACTTTCTTTTGGCATCCTTGCTGGCGTATTATTTTTTTGCTCTTGGTGGTTTAATGGGAAAATATTTTTCATTTTCGTATTCGGTAGCTACAACAGGCCGTAACAAGTCTGCTCGCATGAAATATATTATATTGTTGCTCACCAGATGTATAATTTTATGCTGTGTTTGTTTTTTTTAAGCCGATATATCTAAAATCTATAGATAAAGTAGTACTGGATTGGCAGGGCGACCCTATAGGGAATGAAAGTCGTCTGCTCGTTGCGCAGGAGTTGCGGTGACGTCAGAACGACGCCGAGCTCTGATTGGCTCTGATTGAAAGGATAGTGGGTAGACCTCAATGCTAGATGCCTCGAGGTCTACCTACTATTCTTTGTTTAAATCAACCAATAACAGTTCGGTGTTCTGACGTGATTGCAACCGTTGTGCTTTAAGCAGACGGACTTGCGCTCTGCATTGGAAAGAAAAAATATATATTATATAACGTGTTTAATAAACATACGAGAACTTATAAAAAAATATTATACGTCGTATATAATGGCTTACAAGTTTGAATACCATGTCACGTATACATCTACGTTGTTTGGTCATATTTAAAAAAATGTCCATTTTTATTAGTGGTGAACTAACGGAAAAAAACCACAAGGACCTGAGGTTACCTCACTTATTTTACAGCATAAGTTTAATAGGTGAAGAGAGTATGGATTTGTGCATATTCTTGTCAGGCTTTTCGCTCTCCGTGCTGTCACATCAAAAGTTAAATATTTATTTCCTTACTTAATACGGACCAACCAAAACTGTAAAAAATGTCTAGTATGTAAGGATTATACTTTCGTACGGTGCTCATACCTGAGTGTTTTTCTGCGACTTAATTTATACAACGTCACAATTTCTATCCTTAAGGACTACCCAACATCTTCTGCTTGTGAAATAAAGTGGCAGACACCTAAAAAATTAATGTTCACAATATCTAGGTTGAACTGGGCTAAAAAGGACGCCCGACACCAAAAGAGGGCGCGCCGATCCAACTGATATGCACGCAAAATTAAATGACTCCGTTGGGGGCCGCACCGCGGCACCACGCTCTTGACGCACGCTTGCCATTATCACTCCGCGGCCAACGACACTGCGGCGTTACTCGATATGAATGCCAAAAGGGGATTCAAGCAGCGTAGGAACATAATACGCTCCGCTGTTCTTACATTGTCAGTGAGAACGACAGGGCTTATCATGTTCATGCCCTGCTTTATTACTCGTTCGGCATTCATAACGAGTAACACAGCAATATCATTGACTGCGGAGTGATAATGGAAAGCGTGAGACAAAACAGTGGCATCGCGGTGCGGCTGCCAGTAGAGTCATTTGGCGTGCACATTAGTCAGAGCCGCATATAGAGAGAGTTTGGTTAATGGGTGGAGCCGGCGGGAGCCGGGGCGGAGCGGCGAAAGTGGCGCCGCCTCCAGCGCCGTATATTCCACCCATGATCATCATGCGAAGTAAAAATATCCGGGATGAACTTTAAAAAAACGCGTACCGCGGCGCAAGTTTTTTTATCTTTTTTTTTGTTGGAGGGGGTGGCTAAGGTTGGAAGTACATGAATGAGTAATTGGAAGAGATTGATGGAAATAGGGGCTTTCAAGGTACTGAAAGCGCTTACTGAGCCAGAAAAGTTGACATTGACGAGAAACGTTTCCTGAAACATGAGGCGAAACTGCGAACATAGAGTGCGCGTTCGGCATTATGGTCTAAGCTCCCACGAAACCGAGTCCGCGGTTTGTACCGTCCATTCCGTCGTGGCCGCGGCTAGAAAGAGGGATTTAGTGCGTTCTTGATGTCGTCATGAAAGCAACGTCACGTGCGTTGTCCTTCCAGTTACTAAGAGTCTCAAATTTCACCTCCAGCGTGCTGAAATGAAATACTTTAATACATTGTTACCCACCAAATTGTTACTGGAGGATATAAGTCAAGCTCATAGCCTCAACTAGGGGAATATTCGTTGCTTGGGGTTGGTCACAAGTGATGTCAATCAACGCGCCCAAGGTTATTGAAACAATTTCGGCCAATGACGTCACCATACTTTCTGACCTATTCCTACCGATTAATGACGGAACTTTCTACATATACGGCTCTGACATCAGTTGGATCCGTGCCGCACGCTCGTCAAAGTCACTGAAAGCGCTAGGAACGCCGGGTGAGGAGTATTATATTCGCGCTCCTTTCTTCATGATTCGTTCTTCAGCACTCTTGTTAGTTAATGCCGTAAGTTCATTGCAGCGGGATCAAGAAACGCTCGGGGATTGAACTGGCCCGCATTTCTTTTATTGGTAGTAACTACAAGTAATGTTTATCTCATACTCAAATGTTAGTTTCAATCTACAGCATGCGCAGGTTCAATTGACAGTTAACCAAAGCATTCAATCGAAGTTTTTCTTGTTTTCCTTTGTGTACGAACTGGACACTAGACTTCCGACAACCGGTCAAAAGAATCGTGGACCTCAACTAAATTTTTTTCTGTATGACTCGACAACTATTGGAGCTCATAAAAAGGACCATTGCGTCTTTGTATCTACAGGTAGCCCCTGGAATTCCACTATTCAATACGCTAAACGTTTAGGCTGCAGGGGGAGTGCTGACATTTCTACATCAGTTTAGTGGCGAGTATCGGGGTCGCTTGTCGAAAAATTAAGAAAGGGCCACAACATTGGAAGAAAAGGCCAAGTATGAGCCTCTAAGTGATCCTCCTACCTACGTAGGATCTCCCGCACTCTGAAAAATGTAACTGATCTGTTTGATATTCCCGAATTTTCTTCAGCCACATAGACTGTCTGAACTGCGTCATAGAGCCACCGAAAAAAAATGTTCTAGATAAGATACGCCAATGCTGCGTGATGCTTAAGAATAAATACCTTGATTGTACAGTTCGCATGATGTGTAGGATTTTTCTGACTTAAATAAAAATTTTGGATCGCGAAAACGGGCTGGGTAATAACCGAGCACTTCGATCAATATCATTAAGAGATCATCGTTAAAACATGGTGATTTCAAAGTGTTTCCCAAACTTGAGAAAAATCACCATGGTTGTAAAGGGCACAAATCACAGGGCCAGTTAATTGTTGAAAGTATACACAAAGAGGAAGTATAGGGGAGGTAACTGTGCCAGCCAAGCATTTCTTCTAAAGAAAAAAGACATTCCGTTTTTGGAAAGTGATGATGCTCCCTTAACATAGGTAGTTTCTTCGTTGGTGTTTTTTTTTTTTCAATAAATGTTTCGCTGACAATTTTGAGCTTGCCTTGACTGCTTTACCATTTTCCTCGTCGTTTCGAGCCCTGTGTGCTTTTATCTTGAGTTTTACTTTTCGCAACCAGAAGCAAGTAAACGCTCTCTTTTCTACGCCAAGCTTCGCTCTGGTTCCGAGAGAAGGGCCGAGACATAAGAGACCCAAGCGAATGCGACGTTGGCGGCAACTCTAAGGAAAGCCCCGGGCACACGAAGAGCAAGGGGAAGGAAAGGAAGGAGTGTGCGAAAGGTCCTTCTGGTGGCAGAATGTAGCGTGTCGCATTAGGGTAATGCGCCTGGACTCTAATTACCCGTGTATCTGCGCCGAAGAAGATCTGGCCTGTTGTTTTAACTTGAGCCGGCACTGTTAACGACGAGGCCCTTTGAGCAGCCCGGTTTCGTCGCCCAGGGTTGGGGGCCCATGCTCCTGCTCTTCTTGAGGCGCTGGCCCCGCTGCGTGCAAACTGCGAGCATCCACCGCCACCTCCCGAGCAGGCTTCGATCGTGGCCCTAATGACGGCTCTTGCTGCTCGTAGGGGAACTCCGCTAGCCGTCTCTAAGCAGCCCTGATTCCCCCAAGTTCTCCAAGACGGAACAACTTTGTTCCCGTGCTGCCGTTCTTCTGCATTACGGTAACGGCATTTCTTGCGTCGCTTATGCTTATATATATATTTTTTTTTGTGGTACCCGAGTTTGTTTGTTTCGCAAGTAGTTTACGCCTTAATGGGTGTGGAAAGCATATTTCTCCAGGGCTGTTTCACAATTATTGCTGGGACATCGCACTGGAAACCTGACTTCATTTTCGGGGGATACGTTAATTTTAAAACAATTAAGAAAATTTTTTGATCGTGGTATTGCTTTGAGTTGACCACTGTTCTGTGATGCTGTTGCGCGCGATTTCGAATTATGCGCATAATGTTTAGGCTTTTTAAAAGCGCCACCTAGACCACTGGAATGCATTTTAGTCGATGTTTTTAACTTGTTTTCAGCCAAAATTTATGATTAATAAAGCAAGCGTTATAATAGAGAAGAGTGTAAGCTTACCCGGCTAAAAGCGACGAAGATGTAATGCGAAGTTTTAACTGAGGTAAAATTTCGTTAGTAAGTTGCACGCTTGCAGAAATATCGGTGGTGTACCCTTTATATCACTTCATTGTACCTCAAAGTGTGCTGCAAAAATAATGGACTGAGGTGATTTTAATATTTTTGTTCGCATAGCGTATGCAAAATATTTTTTTTCATGATAACACGTTTTATATTTCAGATCTGAAATATTTGCATTCCTACGAGTCAAACCGGTTTAAGGTTATTGTATGGTGGCAAAGGACCTGACGTCAGCATCGAAGACATAACTTCAGAAATTACGTTCGTTAAAACAAGCAGAAATTATGAACGGAATATAGAAGCAGGTAAGGAAGCTGGTATCAAACCCTCGCTATCAAATAGCACAAGTGATTCTCAGGATTGTTGTGCTATTTGTGCCTCACCAATGATGCGATCGACGAAGCTGATAACGAGGTTATTGTAAAAGGTGAAACTAGAAGCGTTCACGCGCATTTAAGCTGCAAGGAATTGTTTTTGTTCATTGCTCAAAACAAGCTACCACTAGACATATTCCTAGAGAGTATACCACGATTTTTAATTTAATATAATATTTTAGAAAAAACGACTACGTCCTAATTAACGAAGGAAAATGTGAAGACGTTATTGCGATCAATATGATGATGGATGCCAGGAAGCTACAAAAACGCAGGGTTTTTGCTCCAGCTGGGAATGCATGAATTATACATTTCGGTCGCAACATATATTGCCACGTTGTCGCTATAGCGGACTTTGCCCTCCCCACAACGTTCGCTGATTATCGCCGTCTTTATCCTTTTCATTTTCAGCGGAATGTGTTAGTTCTTTCTGGAAATGTATAGGGTTCTCCTGACTAGATTTATACGCCTACCGGAACTTTCTGGAGAAGTGTAGAGTCATCGCTTCCCGATCGTTCCGCATTCCAGCCGAAGTATCTAGAGGGACGTTGCAAAGTAAACTAGGCAGTTCGCAGAATTGTCGAGTCACTCTTTCGCCAGCGTTTGACTCTGCGTTTCCGACGACTCCGACGCCCGCGACGCTCTGTCCTTATCTTCATTTATCTCTTTTGGCTGCTCGTTTATTTTGGGCGCAATTTCGCCTCATTAAACTTTTATTTAAGTTCATTATTCATCGTTTTTTGGCCTTCATTCGGGACAATATCACTGCAATAAATGTAAAATGCTGATTAAAAAAAAATATATAGATATATATCTTTCCATATTTTTATTTGTTTTTACAAGTTGCACAAAGCAGGCTTGTATACCCTCCGCGGAACTGTTGGCACGGATAAGCCATCGCCGGTTGTCTTTGTTATTTTCTCAGTATTGAAGGACTGTCATCAATACTACTTCAGTAGCGGACAGTTCTCGGCTTGTGTACAAACCTAATTGGTAAAGTTGCAGTCAGTTCTCTTTCAAACTAAAATGTGAAAAAACGTAAAAGTTGTGTTTGCGCGAAGAGCGTTGCGCAGTACTCATAGGGAGTATCGCGCCACTCGTATTTAACTTTTCTAAGTATCAAAGTAACAATATTTTTACTTTCCGGGAACATGAACAAGTTATGTGTTATTGCTATATTCGTCCCGGTGACCTGTAACGGTACTTCGATAGATCACTGAAGAACGCAAAAAACACCAACTTGATCATCGTCCCAACTTGCAGTGCGGCCCAAACACAAAATTGGAATAAAAAAGTAAAACAAAATCCTAAATTGTATTTCTGTTTATCGGTGAAATTTTTCGCTTATACTGCTTCATTTCGTTTGTACTACACGCATTCCACAGAATAAAGCGACGCTTAATAGGGATATATTTTTGCTTAATTGTTTTTGTGGATTTGTCTTGCCTAGCTTCACTTAAGATAGTAAGGGGGATTCGACACTTGAATGTGAAGGTCGGTACCATATTCCAAAAAAGGCCATGTTTTGTTCTTCGCGTACTCTACGCCAAGCATTGTAATAGTTTTTTTTTTTCACATGTGCCACTAAGAGTCGGTAATAAGAAACTAAACTCTACAAACATTGATGAAACCACACATCAATTGGTCCGAACTTCGTACTGTTTTTATCATTTAACACTCTTGTGTCGACTGTAACTATTGTTTATTTTTATTTATATCGTGCTTTTTCATGTGAATGCCCTTACCGCTCACCTGTACGCCTCGAATGAAGGATTTCAGCTCGCAATTTTGTGTCCGATGGGATCTCACCAAGAAAAAGACAAGAAAGAAGTCTTCACTTGCGGTAGCTAGCTTGTACTATAATATATTCTCCCTACTTCTGAAGTCAAGGAAAATAACTTTAAAAGATCGTGACAACTCACCAAAAGTAAATATAAGCATTGAAGTAGAAATAGTGCCCTCACAGGGTAGGTACATTAACTTTTCTGCATAGGTTTCATAGTTTTGCATAGTTTCTGGCTAAAAGTGGTTAATTCCCAGAATTAACTGGTAAAGTACTCATAATTAAAAATAGACAAAAAAGGTGCATAAATCGTAGTTTGCATTACTTATTCTGGTTGCAATACAAAACAATAAAGTTGTCTAAAATGAAAAAAAAAAATTATTATCTTTTAAAGAAAGTGCACAAAAAAAAAGAGGGAGAGCTCGGCGGGAATTGATATTCTGCGACAGTGATGCCCCACCCTTTCTCGTTTCCGCCGTCTCAGCATTAGTCCCTAAGTTCGAGTATACACGAACTGAGCTCTGCTACGTCACAGCGTGGAGGTGGCGCGTCGGGCGCACTTCCGGTCTGGTGCTGTGAGCGGAAGTCACGAGAAGTCGCCATGCAGGTTGTGCATTCATCTGTTTTTTTTTGGAAGAAACCAGGCAAAAACCTGCCTTCTCGTCAAAACGCCGCGACTGGGATTGTACCAAAAGGGTTGGGGGGTTGGGAAAGGTTTGAATGTCAGTTTTCATGTTGTTTTCTGCCTGCTCGGTTTGACCGAGAACGTGCTGGGTGGGTACTGCGAAAAGGTGAAAATAGATGCCGTCGGACAACTATTGCTTGATTTGGAAGCACTTTGGGTTGAATTGACGGGTACTTCAGGTCGTCAGATTTATTTGTTTTGTCCCAAAATGAACGCGGGCGAGCCACTAAGAGATACGGACCACTTGCGGACTACGTTAAGTGCGTCTTCAAGTTCAAAAGCCTGCCTGATCGTTTGAACTGTCGTCTGTTCTTTCAAACGTTCCGGCTTGTTGTCGTCTGCTCGTTCAAATGGCAGCGGTAAGTAGACCAAACTTTGCTCCGGTAATTGCGATAAGAAGTAAGTACAGGCCTCAAAAGACTTTTAAGTTTGAAGGTTGGTTGGGGTAAGCAGGCTCGGTTTAAACAGCAGACTCAAAAAGATGTTGATCATTGTTACCAGTGGCCATCACGTGCTTGTTATGCCTGATTCACTTGGTGCGACCGAGCTATTTCGATTTCCAGTATCGACGTCGAGCCATCTCATCTACAATTCATGCTTTTTCAGCCCAAGCGACGTCGCGACTGGAAATAGCTAGCAGAATCTCATCATGCAAATCAGGCTTTAGCGTCCATTCTGCGGCGTCCACGCGGAATGAATCGCCGCATGTCACATTATTCACGCGAAGTTTTGCGGTGTAACGAGCCTTGGTAATTTCACTAAGGCCGCTCAAGTATTCGAACATTGCCAGGAAGACGTAGAATCAACAATTCCCACGCAAAAAGAGTACGAGGACTCACACCGACGGCGACAACATCGCATTCCAATAGTTTGTTATGTTCAACGGCGAGCTTCTTGTCCACACTCGATGGCATATGCGCAGCGTCGGTGGCGTCCGCTAGGGGCGCTTCGGTTTGTTTGTAAACATGAGTTGGTGTATAAGGGTGTAAAAGGTATTAGGATCATCATCCTCATTTAGCTTGCGATGCTTTATAAAGCCTGAGATTAGCACGCCAGGCATAAAGCCACAGGCGACTAGCTTGGGAAGCGTAGGAGACGGAAATAGAAGCTTACTCTTGGGAGCTCCGGATAGCACTTAGGGAGTGTCCGGCAGGCTAAGCTGTGTGGAGTGAAGTTGGAGTGGACCGCCGGGACTTTATGCATCAAGAAAGATAGTACTGTTGATAAGCCAAACTGGGAGGGGGGGGGGGGGAGTAGTAGCTCGCAGGCGTTACAGTTTTTTTTGTTTTTTTCGTCTAAGCGGATTACCCCAACATCTTAGGCGCGGTCGCGGAGAGCATGAGGAGTGAACTAGCACAAACACGCATCACAAACTTTGTAAAAAAAAAAAAACAGCGTAAAGAGCGGCCTATTACTTAAAGGCAACCCCTCCCCACACAATACTGCACAAATTCGTGGTGGTCGGTTCCAAACGTGTACACGTTGCTACTAAAAGGTAAGGTATTATGTTTACTTAATGTTAAATTGGGCTTAATGACAAGTAAAATTACCCCTCTGCAAAATTAAGAGACCTTTACGCCAAAAAGTAATCCGTCCTTTAATTGCGTTTTTTTCAACATTACTGTCCTCAAGTAAAAAAAACAACAAGAAGAGGGTTTTTCGACTGTTTATTGTTGCCACCAGTTCCAGTGATTAACCTTGAGTATTTTGAGCAACAACTGGCTCTGGAAAGTATCATCAGACATCTTGCCTCTTTTCTTCGTGACGATGTTAACTGCTACACTGATCACACTTTCACTGAGGTAGTGGATGGGAGTACCATGTTGTTCCTCACGAATGCTTGATGCACTGAATTGTGCTTCTCCAGCGAAGCGATAGAAGTACTCTTTACCCCGAGGAAAGAGCAAAGCTTCATTCTTGCAGCGGTGTTTCATATTATCACAACCGCGCAGCTGTAGTAGATGTCGTCATTTCAGTGGCCAAAGCTGAAATAATAATAGATTTATGTACATCTAACCAAACCGGCAAATATTGCCAGATGTTAGAAAGCGAGAGTTAGTGAGACCGAATACTTAGAGGTAACAAATAAATAATAAATAAGGTTGCGATTTATACTCGTTCTTTGGCTGTAAACAGGTCGATCCTCGGTTAAGACGTTGGTTGACAAGATAATAAAACATTTTCGTTATAAATATAAGTTTTACGGAAAGAGAAACACAAGATACACTTCTAAAAACAATTAATTACACCACCAGTTAAAACAAGGTAATATGAACGTACGTTTGAGTACACGTACGTTTCTTGAGGCCGTTCAAACACCTACAGAGCACGGGCCGGCAGTAGTGCACTCGAGTGTTCTCCAGAGAGACGTCCCTTGAGGCCGCCGACAGCGAGAGGTAGATAGCTAAGCCCCACTCACGAGTTTCCCTCTTTCCTCAAGCCCGGTATTTCTATCCTAAGTCAGCGACTATTTGTTTTTAGTAAAAATCTTTGTTGGATATAAGATGTGCCTTGCCAGGGTGGGAGCAGGGGAAAGAAAAAAGATAATAACAGTTTTTGAAGTACTCGCAAAAAGTTGACGCACAAAAAGGGTTACTCAGATGCAGATAACATCGCTAAAGTTTACAAATGAAGGGGCTAACCCTAGAGGTTGGATTACGAAAAAGAAAAAAAGAAGCTTTAAAAACTTAGCCGAATAAAAAAGAAAAAAAACAATGTTTTTTAAGGGAAGATGAGAAGTGTTCTAATACATTTTGTGTAACAACAAAGGAGGAATTTTGGCTGTTACACCTTCACTTATGGTCACACCTAAAATATAACGATTTACTAGGAAGCCGTTATGTAAATGGGGTATTTCTTTGCAGTTACTATAGCAAATATGTAATAATTTCGTTACAAAATTACTCATAACTGTAAGAAATTACAAGTAATTTTGTTACTCGTAACGGATTACGTACAAGTCTGGTCGGTTCAAACCTCGGCGTGGTTCTGCAGGGACGTACCATGCTATTAACCACTCAGGTCGTCACTTAGTTTAATTGATTCAGTTAACTTCGCCACCTTCTTTTTATCAAAGTAAAAATATTATTTCAGCAACGTCGGTATTTCTGTGCGAAAACATGGAAGAGGCTCAAATACGGCATTGTTAATTTTCATATGATTTTTACAATCAATATGCCACGGTGTCCGAAATAAAAGTCGCCGCAGAAAGCAATTGGAGGTTTTAACAGTTGCCGATTTCTCCATTCCACCACCGGGTGGGGAACCTACCTCTAGGGAAACGTTTCAATCAACACTACCTCATATGTTAGCTGCGGGACAAATATAATTGCGATGGTGAAAATGGATGACTTGAGGTTACTGGAATTTCTTTTTTTCGGCGGGGGGTAACGATGAAAAGCATCAAGTGACAGATTGACAGAGAGTCTGTTCAAATCCTCAAGCGTTAAAAGAGCATAGTGACACAACAGAACCGCGACAAAACAACAAATGTCAAAAATGCTCAAGCTCCAGGAGAGGACGTTCCAACACTGCGCAACGACAGAAGAGCAGAGGGACGAAAGAAAACACCGTAAATACAGCACAGTGGAAAAAAAAACTTTTTGCTTTAAATAATTAAATAAATAACACCTCATTTAAAACAGTTTTTGCAAATAGGTAATATTAATATAATATTAATGCACCACGGTCGTTCATAGGATTAAATTTACTTAATGTGTACATGGGGCTATTACAATTGATGACGTAATTGTCCAGGTTACATGTTTCGAACGCATGATCATTCCGAAGTACACCTGTACACAGTGTAACTCCCACCTTTATTATTCATAGAAAAAAAAGCCGCTGAGTTTTAACAATTTAGTCTATTACTTTTAGAACTTATTGGTACTTGTTATGTGGTATTTGTTTTCTGTTGTGAATCCATGCTTGATTCACGTTGATTACCAGCTTATTTCCGCGACTTGATCTCGCTCTCTTGTCGCATGCTCATTCTTCATGTGTTGTTCTGTCGCATTCCTGGTCACTATTTTACGTAACGTGAACATGTCTCGAACAAGAGCCTTCCATTATTATATCAACTGGTACATGATTCCTTCTTGACGCAGCATATGACAATGCAGTCCATAAAATGTAACTACAAGGCACGAACCCGTGCGGAAGAAACTGACAATGTTTTCCAAAAGCAAATTTACACCGCTGGGTTACAATGTGCAAACAGTGAGTCAGGCTTGCACGAACTAATTGTTCGAAACGCCACTCAGTGTCCGAACAAATATTACAGTTTTTATAATTATTTTTAATTCGCTTCGCGTATTCACTCTTTCAAAATGCTCGCGGACGCACACAATACGAAGACCACATTCTAATCAAAAGCTCTTCCAGCTCAGCCTCAATACCAATTTAAAGAAAAGGTAATTCGCTGAGAAATGTATCTAGACCAGTGTTGCGGAGTTGCCAGTGCGGAATTGGAATGATTCCCGAATCACTCCTCGTTTTCGCGACTCCGAAATGGAATGGGAATGGAATGGCGGCAGCGCTGGGAGGAATGGAAGTGGAATGGAATTAGTTGTATTTTGCCTTAATGGAGTGGGAATGGAATAGGCTCGGTTCCTATGCGAGCTGTGTCGATTATCATCTAGGGCCTACGGGCTGATGACGCAATTCACTAGCGCACGGTAAGTGGTTCTTTAAACAGCATCATTGCACTGAAGGTGACTGACGGCTTGATTGTCTCACTGGCTTATTTTACTTGGAGGATGAAAATGACGCGCCCTCAGTGAAGCAACGATTGTGAATAGTAGACCGAGAAGATGTTGTTCATGGCGGCGCGAGATGCCACAAAGCGGCTGTTGTGATCATGCGCAATTAGAATGTAGCTTTTAACCAGGTAGTCGAACCGAACCCGAACTAAAAACCGGAGCAAAACTGTTATTTTTAACTGAACCTGAAAAAAAAAAAACTGTAATCGAAATTTAGAGTTTGATATTGAACTCGAAAAGAAACGGAACCGTAATTTCATGTGGCGGTTACCGCTTCATTGGAAACGGTAATAAAATGTGAGCTGCGCCTTCTCACGGGTGGCGGCGCCAAGCCAATTACATATTTGTGACGTTGGCGTCAGCGGCTCGGTTTTGACTAAACAAACCGCAGCGACAACACAGAGACAGCTCAATAATAATGAAGCAAATAGGCATATTTCACGTGTGCAGCACGAGTCGGCGTCAACCAGGATGGACGTCACAAGGGCGCTACGAGCCACCGGAGTCAATTCATAGCTCGGAGGGTGTCACGTGTCCTTCCGGTTGGGAGAAGCGACGCAGGGAGCGCGAACTCACGATACAAGCTACGAACTATGGATTGGCTCGTGTTGGTCGTAGCGTCTATCGCAGTGTCTGTGTGTGTGTATATTATTTCCTTGCTGCTAGGCAATATTCCTCAAGGAGAAAGAGGACATAAACATCAAAATAAAAACAAAATAGTTGATGGCCGTCTGCGTGTTTGTTCCTCTGGAGGCAAAATCTAGAGGGGCCAAGAGTTGAAGCCGCGACGAGCGCGAGACTGCGGGGCCGGTCGCCAGTCGCCAGTTAGCTGCGTTTGGATCAATGCAATTTAGTCGCATCGAATCCAGTTGTCGCATTCAATACGGTCATCTAAACGGCATAACGGACTGGGAAAGCGCATCGCTTTCAAGTCGCTAGACAGAGGTGTTTCGAGGCGGCGAATGCGTATTCATTCAGCCCATGTAAACGGAGGTCGCATCGCATTTTTGAACAGAGAGGATTATAGGGAAGGCGCTCGCTGCTGGAGCGAGTGGACAGCTGAGAACATGGCCTCGGCCGACCTCGTCGGCGGCGGCGAAGAGCGTTCCCGTGTGGTCACCCGCAGTTTTCTCCCGAGAAGAAACGCGAGATTTTATTGCCATACTAAGTGAGCGGAATATAGCTGAGCTGCTCGGTGAGAGTGGCCCCGTCCAAGCCTTGCGAAATATGACTTGCGCGACCGAGGGAGTCCCTAGAGGCTTCGAAGCAAGCGCGAACGATGCCGAGAGCACCGAGCACTGCATGGTAGCGCAGAACGAGCGGCTCCTACCTCGGTGCCGTTCCTCGCTGCGCCTGAGCCTTTCGGCCTCGGAGTCCGGTCGCGGTCGGCAAGGTTTGGCGAGGCGAAGCGCGGTGGCGTCCTCAGAGCGGTTGGAAGCGATCTTGCTCGCCCGACGCAAGTACGTGCACACACACGTCGCCTCTTATCCAAAGTAGCCCGGCGGCCCGACCCGGATCCCAGAACGCTCGGTTTGATGTTTCTTCCGTCTCGTAACTTCTTGCACAGAATCGAAGATAGCGGGCACGATCTTTACGCTCGTCGAAGGCGTCTCGAAAGGCCTTCACGTGCGATGCATGGGAAAATGTGGTTACATGATGCGGCGGATGCCGGAAATGCAGCTTTAACTTTCAGCTTTGACATGGCGTAGCGCCACCTCAGCGTAGGGCTTGGTGCGCATTCATGTAAACGTTGCCGCGTCAACCTCATTCGAAGGACGACTGGAGTCGATGCGCTGAAGTCGTATTCATGTAAACCCGGCTATTGTCCTGGACGCTGCTTGAAGAATTGTTTTTGTTTGTGCGTTTTTTTAGAAACAGCAAGTCGCACGTTGTATTTTCTGTCCTTTCTTGTTTTGTTTTCATCGTCTTATACGATTGTCCTTCGCTGACTTTCTTTTCTTCAACCCAGTCGTTCGAGAGAGTCGTTCGGGCGTGAGGCGGGGGAGCTCGCCGTTTCGATCTGAATAAGCGTCGTACCGGCGTGCGGTCGGGTATCAGTACTGCGTGAGCCCTTAAAGACCCCAGTCTAGCAGTCGTACTTTACTGTCTAAATCTCGATCTCCAGTGGGTAACAATGTCACCATACCCTGGCAGACTAAACTGTCGCTGTCTAAACAACTAATGACTAATTTGTGTTTTGTGGGTGGTTTTGCAAGTATACCGTGCGTACTATTGTCACGGTGTCACTGTGCGTGCCTCATTTACTTAAAATGTGAGTACTGTACTTTGATAGTTTCCAAGCACTTGTATGACCGCGTAAATTTATAGAACGGTGTTTGCGTTGAAAATTCAAGATTACGAAATTAAATTAAGCAGGTATTTGTTTTGCTGTCCTCGCTTCCGCAGCACGGCTTCTGATGACCTTTTTTTATGCATGTCACGCCGTGTTGAGCTCACACTTTACTGTTAACAACTGGGAGCTGTGGATTTTTTTTTTAGGAACCGGTTTGAATTGGTTTGTGCTTGGTAGAACAGGTAACCGAACCGTTAATTCAAAAGCATTACTGAACCATACTGAACAGCGGAATGAAATGCAAAGTTAGTGAATCACGACCCGAACCAAACAGGAGTAATGACCGGTTCGACTCCCTTAATTCTTTTAACCGAAACGATATTCTGTAGTGTTTTGTTTTCATGGAACACCAATAAAAAACTGGAATGAATATGTTAGAAATCACAAGAATCGTAAAGCAAACGTAAAAGTTCATGTTCTAAGGCAGGTTCTATAATATCGTGCTACAGTCGCTTGTGCTGGCGCCGTATACCGATTGCACTTTATCAGCGGTTTTCTGTTCTTGGCAAGTGCATGGAAATTTGGAGCAGGTATTCGCGGCGTCGCTTGTGGCAGGGTACTAGTGGTACTGTTGTGCAAGTACTCGAAGCAGATAACAAAAAAGCTTCTTGCGCCACGCACGAACTAAACGTCTTCATGGCCTTATCAAACAAACAAAACTCTAACCATCTATCGACGAGGGACGGTCCGTTTGCGAAGAAAATGGGTGGTTTTAATTTTTAGCGACTGTTGCGACTCGCAAGCTTTTTACGCATCATCGCGCGATCGATGTCTGCAGTGACACCAAGTGACACGAAGCGCTTTGTGCGACCACCCTCCGGTTTAGTAGATTGAGTCCTTTGAGGAAGCTTTTGCATGCTTCTTCAGTCGTCTCCGTGTTTGATGTCCGCAGCTTAATTCTGCTTTTTGTTGAGTGACAGTATGTGACTGTCAATCGTATTTTTTCACGTTTAAGAATAGAGGAATGGAATGGTGGGGTTTAGCCATTCCAGGAGTGGGAAGTGGCCCAGTGTCTCCAATCCAAGGAGTTGAAATGAATGGAAATGTTGGAAAATCCGTATCCCCGCCATGGAATAGGAATGGAATAGGGGTGCCCATTACAGCAACACTGATCTAAACAACAACTGGTTTGCTTTAATGTGGAAGGCAATCAATATGTCACAAAAATCTCGTTCCCACTCACTCGAAAATATTAACCGTGAAGGGGGAGGGTATGAATGAAGCTCAATATATGGACACATATGCACAACGTCCCAAAACATTGTGTGTTTAATTTTCTTTTTACCAGTCTCCGGTTTATAATTATGACGTTAAAGGCTTGGTATGAAGAGGATAAAAAACGAGATGATTGCACATTATCTTCAATTTATTTTCTGCGTGTCAGTGTAGGGAAGACAAATATTCTGTGCAAAAATAATGCCGTGGGTTGGCATTTTTACTTTAAAATGACTGTTAAATCGATGTGCGGATGGAGTCATAAGAGAGATAATACCAAACTCACATAGAAAAGGGGAACATTGAATATTCCTGGTAGATATTGGCCGTGTCGCGTGACATAGGTTTCAGCAAAGGTTTATTGATACTGGTGTCCACTTCATGTCGCGAATGTGTGCCTTATCCTCTACAAAAAAAAAAACATTGGTTATAAGGACGATTGTGCGAAGTATGCAACGAGACATCTGCGTGTAGGCTCTTCAAATCAGGTATGCGGCGTTTTCCTGCAGAAAAACAAAGAATGCGGAAGTATATAGTAATCATTCATTTAGCTTCCGTGATTGTTATTCCTTAAATGCAGCCACGGGGTTAATGCCCTTTTTTATGTAATATCTGGAAATAAAAATGAATTCTGACGTCTTTTATCTATTTTTCATCAGGTGTGGTGAGGTGATTGCACCCCAAGAACAGTTCATTTTATTTCTTTTTTTATGCATACGGAGTGACTGAAAAATACTCGAAGTGCACTGTTTGGGTGCTTGAAGATATGGTGCATTTTTTTTAATTAGAAAACGTGTCTTGTAGGACACACTTACCTGAAGAAAAAAAAATGTATTACGTATCTCGGCCATGCGACGCACTTTAAATACATCGCGCGACACTGTAAGCGCGAACACGGCATTGGCACCTTCCTGCATTTAATTTTGAAAATATTGAAAGTAAGTATCGGCGGGAATCAAATATTACCGCTTAAGCTAGCGCAGGAAATGATAACCTTCCATCACACCAGTAGGTTTGATTATAGGCCTTTAAATCTTAGAAAGAAAAAAACAGAAATATCTGACCGGCGATCGTTTGTTCGCGTTAACATAGTTTCCCAAAGTATACATACATCAGTTGTCTCAAACTCATATGAGTGTGGGCTCCAGATAGCCTACACCGGAAATGTCTAAGGCTAACCTAAGACCGGGGGAGGGGGAGAGTGGGGAAGGGGGGCATTCAAATAATTGTGATGGGAAGAGATCTCGTAAACTATGCTTTTTGTAAGCTGACAGTTTTGCCACAGGTGATACCTTTCGATTTGATTCGTTTGTGTCACTACTTTGAGCCCTAACCTGATGTGATAACAAGAATTAAAATGATACCGCCCCGCCAATATGCTAGCATTTTCAAATAGAACGAGTACAGTGTCGTTCCCGCTGCTCAATTCACTCAGGAGTTCACCAAGATCAACCTGTCTATAAAAAACAATCAGTTAATTTTGCAATTCTTGCGTTTCTGTTCTATTTTATTGCAATACTCTGAGCAAACAAATAATTGTCTTTTGATGGTGACATTTGTTTGGCGGCAAGAATCTCGAGCTCGTATAGCTTCATCTTTGGCAGTTGCCCCTCCTGATTGACAGTTCGCGCAGCCGAGATGCGTCCTTCAACGAAGAGGTCGCGCTTTCAGCCTAGTAGCGGAATCAGCGTATATTACAAAAAGCTGGGATGCAACAAAATAAAGCGAAACAAAGGGCAAATGAACACAGATAAGTATACACTATGTCAAAACGTTAAAAGAGCAGATCTACTTTTCGAGCGAAAATGAATCGACGAGATGAGATCACTATAGGATATGGGCAGAATACCAGAGAGCGCCACCGTTGGTTGATCATCAGCGCCACCGTGGCCACGTAAGGCAACCCTTGGACGGCTAAAATCGGCAGCGCCGCCTGCCTACCCTTGCGAGATTACGTTATTTCCTAATCCGAGCGCTGTGTTGTCGCGCGCTACACTACCGACTGTTTTAAGAATGTGTCAAACGTTAAATATATAAATGTGCTTGCGCGTGTGGTTCTGTCGTTCTATCATTAGGTGCCTTCCTCGATAGGGAGACTCAATCCAAAACGGGAGCTAGCAGAAGAAAATTGAACGTCCTGATATTACGGCCAAATATAAGTGAAAGCAAGTAGACAGGGCAGTTTTCTTCCTTTTTTACATTGTTTCCGCGCGCCTCAAGACAACAAAAGCGAAGACTTCGTCGAGCTTCCCTCCTCTCCAAAAGCGGAACTGAAAGAAACGCCTCCCCCCCCCCCCCCCGCCCCCCCGCCTCTCTAACCCTAACTCAGCCTCTTTTTTTTTTTCAATTGAACTCTTCCCGCATGAATAGCTGACCTCATTTTGATGATCAGCTTGTTTCCAGTCCCCTCGTCGCCGTGTTAAAGACGATTATGGTGTCTGAGAAATTTGTTTTTCATGCAAGCTGGCTGCAGTTTGGCCGGTGTCGTACGCCGTTGCTCGTCGCAAGCTGATGCTCGTTCTCGTCGATTGAATATGCTGCTCACTTTTACATAGAACAGAAATAAACGCCACATGAATAACCTTTTCTCGTAGGGTAAGTACATCTTTTTTAATTATTTCTTGAGTCGATTGTTTTCTCGCAGAGAGGACGAAGCTAGAACCACATAGACACAGGTAGAAATAGAGCAACCATCTTGGGCAGATAGGCGATCATGCTAAAGGCGCAAACAACAGTCCGTTCTGCAATCGGCGAAGTGTAGAAAACGCTGACTTCGGTTTTCGGTAACTACGCTCAAACGTCCAGGAAACGTCATTCGATCAAGATGTAACCGCGGAGCAGAGAGCAGTGAGAACGTTAAATGACTGATCTGACTGTAGGGTCATCGCATTGAAGCCAAAAACAACGCCGTGCTTCCAGCGGATTAATTCTAAATATCGAGTTAAAAAGCGCATTTAGAAATCCATCTCAAGTCAGGCAATGTGAACGGAATGCTTATCTTCCACGTTTTACGGCATTTATTCAACTTCGACGGCGTTGTATTTTCTACGGCCTCTTCGGAAACCTGCGAAGCTTCACGCCTGCTAAGCTCCCCGGGTTGCGACAGTCCCGAACGCAACAGTGCCTACAGCTTCGGTGTTTGCTCTTCTGCGACATCTGATAGCAATGTTTATAATAAAAGACCAAAAACGCACGAATCAACACCTTCAAATTGATGCGTGAACAGCCCCACGAGCAAGCAGGCTCGCGAGAGGGCCCCTCTTTAGTGTTGCTAATATTTTGAGCTAGATGGCGCAACGTGTCGACCAAACTTCACTGCCCTGAGGGTATTGCGAGGTGCCATTCCTAGCGCTCGAGACATGAGAACCGGGACTCGTAGCCCATTGCCTGCAAGCCGCGTGTCAGCGAGTCGCGGGCCGCATGCGGCCAGCGACTCGCTGAACACCTGTATGAAGGACCGCATGTGGCCCGAGGGCCGCGTGTTTAAGATCCCTGGTGAGCATAATCAGGGCTGCCATGTTCTGAAGTTTAAAATGTTTGTGTTCCTTAAAAGTGTCTTCAATCCATAAACATTTCAATTAGGGCTGGGCAACTGGTCGATTAGCCTACCGAGTAACCATATTAATGCTTTAATCGTGATTAATGTTTTAACCGGTGAAACGGTAATATATTTTAACGAACCAAGATAAAGTAAAATGTAAACGGTTTCAGCACGTAGACGTGGACGATAACAACTGTAGGAAGGGCGAAATTAGGCCAAAATGTAGCCTAAAGTAAACTGTAGGGGCAAAATTCGTAATTCCTCAGAAATGCAGAATGTTACACGTGTCCCGGCCACTTCGACGCCCCTCGAGTGTCCGTTTAGCTCAGCAAAGACTATAGTGTGAACAATCAAAGGAGGCTGCTTTTGCCGGATAATATCAACGAACCTCTTTGCGTCATGACGTCATGCAGCTGAAGTAATAATATATGTGAGTGTGAGTGTCCTTGAACTGTACTTAACTACACATCACATCAAGATTAATTCATAATAAAATATTCCGCCCTTTACATTACATTCCGAAAATGCAAAAACAGAAAAAAATATTAATTTTTACTTTTTCAAAATTATTGTGCATAAAAATTAACGAGACCGATAAATCGATTAATTAATCGATTAAAGGCTGGCGATTAATCGGATCAAGCATTCAAACGACCCCAGTCCTAATTTTAATGCGAAAGCATTAATTGTCCTATGGAGCGAAGCCGGCGTTGTCTGTGGAAGCGAAAAACCGCACCTAAACTCCGTCTGCAGCAGCGAAAAACGGCACCTAAGTTCCTCTTGGCTGAACGAAACGGCACCTAAAATCCCGTTGGCCAAAAGCACAGCAACGGAGAGGCTTCGTTATGGAAGCCGGCGGGGCGCTCAAGGTCAAAGTGGACGCGCCTCAGAAATAAAACACAAAGAAAAGCACAGCAACGCAGATGCATCGTCACGGAAGCCGTGGAGCCGGCGGGGGTGCCGCGCCTGCGCAGTGGGGGAGCGTGATGTCTCCGCCGGACTGCCGTGTGGAAAAGGAAGACGTGGCGCACTGCTTATAGGAATGCGCAGCGTGTAGGAATGCTTTCACATTCCTACACGTTAGCAGTCTTAAGTGTCTTTTTTATATATAATTTAAAGACAGAATTCTCAGCTACTAAAATAAGTTCTCTAGGAAACATAATGCAATAGGAAGGTGCTTAATAGCTTGAAGACTTGACATACTTTTATCACAATTCCATGTCAGCCTTCGCCAGGTTTTGGTTAATTGATCAGTAGCTTGATGTTCCGTAATGTCGTCCTGCTCTCGGACGCCATTTCTCGGACGAAAATGAGCAAGCGTGGTGACCTTGCTTCTAAAGACGAGCCTTTCCGAGATGGTATTGGCGTTCCGGAAGGTCAACATAGCCTCCTCTTTAACACCAACTTTGCGTTTAAGACGCAAGGAACAATAGGCTTATCTGTTTAAATGATTTAAGTTCAATCAGAATAGTGCTTTAATTAGAGCACAGCAGAAATATATATCTACTAATATTCGTTTTTGACAATATTCATACGGCCTCACTACGGCAGACTCCAAAGCGCTTTCGTATTTCTTGTTTTCTCTGAATTTCTTCCACATAACATTTTTTCTTAAAATATGTATTGCTAAAATGTGCTTGGGTTTTCACAGGCGTATTACAAGAATGAGTTTCTGTATAAACGAAAACCTTCCTAAATTTCTGCGTTGTGAAACAGCAAGAAAAACGCCACCGGAAATCTACGGGAGCGAAACATATTAACTTATTTCAACTTGGTATATGAATCTTACTGCATAACTAAATTTTATTCGACAAAAGAAAAATGCGTTGTCTCCTGCGTAACCTCGGGCACCTTTTACCGTGCGTAGCCTCCACAAGCTTACCCCTACTTTTTGCTCGTTCAATTGAGCTATATACAATAAAGGACACATATTTGAAAGCAGCTGTACGAAGTTGTTTAGAAAGCTTAATATGTAAACATTTCCACTACTGTCATCAACCAATACTATGGTGAAAGTACCATGGCCTCTGCGTTAAATTGAAGGATTTTCAGGCAAATGTCCTAGACGCATAAAAATAAGAACGAATACATTTCGCCGTCGATACCATTTTCAGAAGCGGGAGCATGTTGAGACAAAGTTCCAGTCGCGAAGGTACTGGTAAACAAAATGAACGCAGATCATAATAATTTCTGAAATTTGCAGCTAGCTAGCAATATTTATTGCGAATTTACTATATCCATATTTGTTTACCTAAATAAGCGTTGTGGCTTTCCACTGTACAGAGCAGATATAATTTAATATAGACTGTTTAAGATTAATTTAATAAAAATCGTATTCAATGCGGTGTTATCACGCAACTTCGAAAAGCAGAAATAATAAGAATCGGATATATACAAATACATGGCCGGTTGGAAATTATTTTATGGAGATAGAAATCACTGGATTTTTATTGATAAGCAAGCGTGAGAGTCGAGTATCATTACTGATGTTGTTTCGTATTATACGCTCTAATGATAACTTCAACAATATGGTACTCTGTCACCCAGGTTAATGTAAAAAGCATCGTAATGGAAAGAAAGGCCATTAAGCCGGAATTAGGTCATCATTATTGAAACTGCGATGATTGTGACACTCGAACATTTTGTAAAACGTTCAGACGCTAGCAACAAAATGAAAATATTAAAGCTCGTATTATAATTAAAGTTATGACATAAATCATGAACGCAATGTCGAGGGATCAACGCCGATGTAAATAATCATATTCTGTTGTCTTTAAGCTTTCCAGCACTCTACTAAAGTATATAGGCGCATCCGGGTCATGTCTATGCACAGGCCATGGTGATGCTGCCATCCAGTGGCCAAGTGCACAACTAAGTCGCCAGAACGATCGATACTTTAAATCGTTTAGGTTTCCCTCACCAGGGGGCGCCACGTGCTCTGCAAAGCGTGTCTAAAGGTTCTCTATGCACGTGCACTGCGCGACATTAATAACGCGAACACGACATCGTCCTTTTTTTTTTCTTCTTCGATGTTGTGTTGATGGACATTAATCCCTACAGTTAAAGTTAGTGCACCGAATCAGTGCTTTCCACCACTCAAATAGTTCTTGTGGCAGCCGTTAAGTTTAAAGGAAAGGGTCAGGACATCTGATTATCGCTTGTTTTTTAATGCACATCACTTATTTTCGGAAACATATGTCCAGGACTAAGGAGTTACTCATTTGTGACAATTGAGAGTCTCCTCAGTTAGTTTTTTGTGCTCCAGAAATTCACATATCTACGGCTTTTCTTAAAACATCAGCAATGAATATAACAAGGAGAAAGCACCCAAATGAATGTCCTACTGTCGTAAATGGGTTAATGTATCTTTTTAATATAGAATATAATCAAACGTACTTTCAAACGAAACAGATAACAAATGTGGTAGCTTGAGGACAGCGCCAAATATCGATTGACAAATGTTGCCTGATTTTCCATTTAGAAGAAAATATATTAGCTGCGGAAGGCAAGCTCATTCGGTTAGCGAATTTTCTTACATTTTTTAAACTGTTGAACATATGACGACGACGTTCTCCTTCAGTTACACCTGTCCTGAGAAAATCACGTAATTACTTTGTTCCAATTTTAATTATTGCCACTACCATAGGGAACAACCAATAAACTAAACCTTAGTATCTTTAGAAATCTGAATCGCCCTATTTCAAAATCTGAACCTAATTATCGTAAAATACCGGGAAACTGCCCGCCCCACTTTCACTGAAAACTGGGTTAATCTAGACATGGGCGCTTGTCCGGTGAAATCGGGCGCTTAACGTATAATTTGCAGAATTCCCAAGTTCGGGAAATGTTAATAGGGGGCGCTTCAATAAAGTGGCCGCTTCCTTTGTATTTTACGGTAAGACTTTCCCTTTGTATTCGTTTATATTATGTATGAATCAGAAAGTAGACCGTGGGAAACACAAAGCCTGTGTCTTTTTTCATGGCGTCACTGAAGGTAAACTTTGCTTATTACCCGACCTCAGCACCTTAAATTTTGTACGTTTGGTAACTCTCAATTGAGGTAACCTTCAAATGACAATTTTGTTGTATTTATTGCTTCCTTAAATGCCCTTCTGCAAGGGAATTACATAGGGGGAGGGGAGGAAAGGGGGAGGGATGGCGGGTGGTAAATAGATAATAAAAACACACAACAGACAGCTAAAAAAACTAGAAACTGCCGCAAGTAAAAAGAAAAGCACCAATGCGTAATCGGTAAACACAATAGGTGTAAAAAAATTCCCTTCTCTCTTTCTATTACTTCCTTTCTTTTCATAAGCGACTCAAACAAATCTAGAAATGGGGTATACACCCATATCTGACTCTAGAATGGGTAAAAAAACAAATTTGCACTGCGCCCTAAAAAATTAACAATTAGTGAATTTATAAAAATCCTCGAAGTCAAAAGTTAACACAAAATTTGGAGGACGCTCAAGCCTTGCCTTTAAGAGTGGAATGCGATAGCTAAACATATAAAATCCCTCTCGTTCCCAAGCCGTGCAAGCGGGCCTCGCGCTGCCACACAATAGAGAAAAAAAGTGCCTCGCTTTGCCTACAGTAAAAAAAAGCCTCGCTTTGTCTAGTCAATAAAGTATACAGCTCGCAATTAATGAGTCGTGGGTTCGAATCCCGTCTTAAATTCTTTAAATTTTTACTGTCAAGGCACAGGAATTACTTTCTAGAGACATGCGGCGGCCTTTAATTCGCATTACATTTCAAGTTTTAATGCGATAGTCATTCCATGCCCAATTAGTCGCGATATTTTGTTCATGTCTGGGATATGTACGAAAAAAACATCTTAAATAAAAAATCCTTTAAATTTACAAAAAAAGATTTTTTTTTATGAAAAAAATGTTTGCCTATATCATGATTTAAATTTCTGGAATTTGCATGAAACCCGTATAGTTAAGAAAAACATTCTGAAAAACGGTGCCGTACCACACAAATTTAGGTGGGCGCCTAATTACTTAATAGCATGCCCTATCTTACAGTAAAATACAAACATTGAAAGACGCCATTTTGAGTCCAAATAGGAACTCCAGGTAATAGAAACTCATGAGATTTTTTTTTTAGTCATCTTAGAGTATAGTTTTAGTTAAGTGGAGATTTGGGCCAGTTGGTTCATTGCAAACAAAAAGCGCCGAAAAAATACAGGGACACCGACGAAGGGAAACAGGACATGGCGCACTTTCAACTGAAGTTTATTGAAAATTCACGCGTTATATAGCCACAAAAACCTTGCTTACCTTATATGCTCAGCCCGCGTTTCGAAAATTCAAACTCATTTGTAGATAAGGATAGGGACGTGTCACTTATACGTTTCTTCTCCCTGTTCCTAATATCTAAATGCCTCGTGTAATTCCCGCGACACTTTATCTTTGTACCTAGCCAAAATCTGAGTGTCAATGAAGGCCGGGGTGCACGAGCATCTACCACAATGAACGGCAAGGTGCCCCGAAGGCGTCGTGCTTGTAGAGGAAGCGTGCTCGTGGGTGCGATCATTAACGCACCTGCCCGTCTGGCCCACGTATGTCATCCCACACATCATGGGGATTTCATAGACGACGCCAGTGGCGCATTCGACGTACTTATTTCGGTGTTTAGTATTGCACGGATCTGAAGGCGGCTGTGGGGAATTTATCTGGCGACAAAGTCGCGCCATCTTATTGGGTGCTGGAAAAACTACCGGTACATTGTAGCGCTGGGCTACCTTTTTTAGATTGTGCTCGACATTGTGCATATATGGAATGACAACAGGCCTCGAAGTCGGCCTATCGCTGCTTGATTTCTGATTACCTTTAATCTTTTTTATTGAGCTTTCTGTCACTTCAACCAAAGATCTCAGCGGAAAACCAACCCTCTGACTCTCAAAGCTGCCTTGCGCACTATGCAAACATGACTTTCTGAGGGAAGCCGCCAGGCACGAAGTGGCTAAGCCGCTTTTCACAACCTTCGAGTGGGCGGAATCAAAAGGAAGGATGCCCTTCTTTGTTCGAGGCGCATACTTCCAACAAACATGGTGCCCCAAAAAGGATGGCTTGAGGTCTAAGAATTGCAGTTTGCTTTCTTTGTTAATTCATGCGTAAATGTCAACCTGGGGTCATACAATTTAAACACGTCTAGCAGCTGAGAAACTTCACTGCAAGGGGCGCCGCCGGGCGGCTAAGGACGAGGAAATCGTCGACGTATCTGAAGATCTTCACATTGTCATCGTTCGACATTTTCAAAGCAATGTTTTTTTCCACAGCTGCCCAGAAAAATGTTCCACAAAACAGCTGCAACACTGGACCCGATGCAAATGCTTTTCCTTTGCACATAAATTCTCCCTTCGAATGACACAAACGTATGTTTTAAAGGAACCATGAAATGAACTTTCTACTTTTGCTAGATAACTTTTAAATTAAACCTTCAACGTTCACTGAATGCCGAACAGGCATCCGTTTTCGTTTCGGTTTATTAACTTCTACAGAAAAAATTAATGAAATATCAACTTTTATTTTTCTCCAACTGACCGCAGAACAAGTTGCGGCATAATTTCGACGGTCGTGGCGTACTCTGGCACTGGAACCGGAAGTTCACTCGGCAGTAGGACAATAGGAGCGTAAGCGGCGGCGAGTTGGGGGTGCGCCGGTAGGTTTTACTGCGCTGATGGCGCTGATGTCACTGACGTCTTTTCTGAATCGGCGCCTCTCATCACCGCGATAGCCATGGACACATCGCAGCTGAGCGAAAATCAATGAGATATGTTGCGCTACGCTACGCCGGTATACCTGTTGGGAAGTGCGGCGAGTCTTCCGGTGAAGACCCCAGAAGTCAACCCAACTGTCACTGTTGGCAAAAGGCGGCTCGTATCAGTCGTTTGCAAAGCGACGTTGATGGAAACAAATTGCCGCGGCGTTTTTCGCGGCCTCGGAGATGCAGGAGCGAGCTGACATAAAAAAAAGAAACGTTTGAACTACGACTGTGTCAGCAAGAGCCACGTAAATACCTGTTCGCACTCGGAGCGGACGCGAGCGTTTGATGGAAGTGCTGTATTCGCACTGTTGGTAAGCGCTTCGGGACCGATATTTTACGATTGAAACTCGATACTGACGTGACACTCGGCAAAGGAAGGTTGGACCGGCATCGCACGTAGCTCCCACGAACTGTTATAGCTCGACAGTGACGTGAAGTCGTGTCAGAAATAACAAAATGTAGATACCGTGTTACGAAGACATAATCTATACGGCGTTTATTTGAGCTCTATATCACACAAAACAAGAAGATAGAATCGACAAGAGTCCCTTTTCGATGACAGTGTTCGTCACCACTGCCTCGGAAAACAAGGATATGACAAGGGGAAGAGATTGACCTCACCTATTAATCTAAAATTGAGGTCAGCGATCAAAGTATAATACGGGAAGGGTCCACAAGGGTCGCGCGGGCACATTGCATTCAGCACGCCAGCCGGTCGTGGGCAGACGGTCTTGGCCAAGTGCCGTTGAAGCAACGCTGCGCCGAGTCGGAGTGCCTGCTATGCCTATATTCTGCCGAGCTCGCTTGGTCGGGGTCGGTGGATTCGTGGCCGTTGTAGGTTTTCTCTGGTGTTTGTGGATCCAGCGTTCTTGTTCGCCGTGGTCTGTTTCAAGTACGTTTTACTTTTTTCTTGCTGCTTGAAGTCGGGACGCGCGAGAAGAACACATAGAAAAATAAACGTTCATTGATCATCACGACCAAGTAACTGAGCGACGCTGTTGGTCCTACTGCGCAAGCGCGGTAGGGTCTTTTTCTTGCTTCGTTTACCACACGATAGATGGCGCTTGGCTCTCAGCATTATCAAATTTGGCAATTTTCGTCACATCTCCAATTATGCTACAAAATGTGGATCTGAATATTATTTAACAAAGCTTTTAGGAAACATTCGCCGGCTATTTATTGTTTATGATCGCGGTGCTGGTGAGGTAGGCTCTTAACCAATAGGCGACGTGGATTCGACTGACGTGCTGCGGTTCCGCGGATGCATCGCAGTGAAAAGGCAGAGAGCTTTCGAAGGAAAGAAGGCGCAAAAGAGTCCAGTTTTCTTTTAAAAGTTCCATAGCGAAGAATTCTTTTTTTTCTTTGGCTCCCTATTTTTGTGTTTTAGAGCGCAGCTCTTAGGCCGTTTCTGGCTTGAGCGGCGTCGGCGTCGGCGTCGCCATCGCCGTCGCCATCGCCGTCGCCGTCGCCGTCAGCGTAACCGTGCGGTGCATTATGGGTAAATTTTCCCGAAGGAACCCGAGGGTCTCCCAAAGGAGGACCTCGGGTTCCTTCGGGTTCCTTCGGGAAACTTTACCCATAATGCAGGAGGAGGCGCCTGGCATAATGCAGGAGGAGGCGCTTGGCAGAACATTTACCCATACTTACAGAAGGAGGCGCTTGGCAGTTTCACATGGGTAATTTCCTGCGCAAACATTTGTGCTTGCTTGAGCTGCATGACCCGTTCACAGTGCGAAATTCAGAATGCTTCATTGTATTTTTGAGTGAGGGGGCAGTGTATTCACAGTGGGTTTTCCATCGACGTCGAGGATTCGTTTTACTCGATTTCTCGTGAACCCCTATTCTCGGTGGAGAGACAATGCATAGACCAGAACGGAGTTCTCGCCTTTCAGAATTCTTCGAGCATCAATGTTGATAGCGTTCTTGAGCTCCTGGTTTTTTACTTAAAACATACGTTTGTGTCATTCGAAGGGAGTCTTAATGTGGAAAGAAAAGGCATTTGCATCGGGTCCAGTGTTGCAGCTGTTTTGTGGAACCTTTTTCTGGGCAGCTATGGAAAAAAAACATTGCTTGGAAAATTTCCAACGATGACAATGTGAAGATCTTCCGATACGTCGACGATTTCCTCATCCTCAGCCGCTCGGCGGGGCCCCCTTGCAGTGAAGTCTCTCAGTTGCTTAGACGTATTTAAATTCTGTTGCCCCGGGTTGACATTTACGCATGTATTAACAAAAGAAAGCAAACTGCAATTCTCAGACCTCGAGCTACCCTTTCTGGGGGACCATGTTTGTTGGAAGTATGCGCCTCGAACAAAGAAGGGAATCCTTCTTTTGATTCCGCCCACTCGAAGGTTGTGAAAAGGGGCATAGCCAGTTCGTGCCTGGGGGCTTCCCTCACAAAGTCATGTTTGCATAGTGCGCAAGGCAGGTTTAGGGGCAGATAGAACGCCTGCGGAGGGCTGGTTTTCCGCTGAGGTCTTTGGTTGAAGTGGCAGAAAGCTCAATAAAAAAGATTAAAGGTAATCAGAAATCAAACAGCGATAGACCGACTTCGAGGCCTGTTGTCATTCCATATATGCACAATGTCACGCACAATTTAAAAAAGGTAGCCCAGCGACTACAATGTACCGGTAGTTTTTTCAGCGCCCAATAAGATGGCGCGACTTTGTCGCCAGATAAATTCCCCACAGCCGTCTTCAGATCCGTGCACTACTAAACACCGAAATAAGTACGTCGAATGCGCCACTGGCGTCGTCTATGAAATCCCCATGACGTGTGGGATGACATACGTGGGCCAGACGGGCAGGTGCGTTAATGATCGCACCCGCGAGCACGCTGCCTCTACAAGAACGACGCCTTCGGGGCACCTTGCAATTCATTGTGATAGATGCTCGTGCACCCCGGCCTTCATTGACACTCAGATTTTGGCTAGGTACAAAGATAAAGTGTCGCGAGAATTACACGAGGCATTTGAAATTAGGAACAGGGAGAAGAAATGTATAAGTGACATGTCCCTATCCTTATCTACAAATGAGTTTGAATTTTTGAAACGCGGGCTGAGCAGATAGGGTAAACAAGGTTTTTGTGTCTATATAACGTGTGAATTTTCAATAAACTTCAGTTGAGAGTGCGCCTTGTCCTGTTTCCCTTCGTCTGTGTCCCTGTATTTTTTTCGGCGCTTTTTGTTTGTTAGCATTAGTTACTATTCCTTTTTGTTTGTTGTCATTAAAGTAATAATTGCATTGCATGTGTTAAATTTTTAATCCCTTGTTTTGTTGCGTTTTAATTAAATGACGAAATTTTCAATTTATCAGAAAAGGCTTTATTAAGAGTCTGAAAAATAATGTGGACATCGTCGCCCGAAACGTTCGAAATAGCCAAATGTTCAATCCACCTCAACTGTCCAAAATATCAACAAAAATATTTGTTTTTGTTGTTGCTAAGAAATTATTACTTTTTTTTTCTTAAATATGAGCCTTTCCGATTATGTTTTTAAGCGCCCGCCTCCTAGGCAACGTATGCTGGCGTTCGCCAACGAAGCGTCAACGGTCCGAGATGCCGCCGCGAGGTCTTCAACGTTCTCCTGAAACGACGTTTTAATCACTTAATGTGGACGTCATCCTGACTTCCATTCATCCGTGTCTTCTTTATCTTACGTAATGATACAGGCGTCTCAAGTTTACTCTACTTCTTCCCAAGTAACTGCCAGAGAACGCTGGGCCTGCAACGTCGACTTTCCGAGTTTGGGAATGTGTACTGCGCGTGGGCATCGTCTGTTGTACGTCCAGATAAAAAAAACAATTAGGATCGGATAGCCCTTCACCGATTTCAAATGGTAACAATGATGTGGCTTCTCTATTGCACATAAATGTATTTTGATAAAACATGTGCTACCAAAAGCAGTGTAAAGATGAAAAAAGCATTCCACTTTTTGCGGCGGACGCCTCACACCCCTGAGGTGACGTACATGTGCAGCATTTTAGGCTCCGGAATATACTGGAGGCCAACAAAACATGTCTGGAATTTTGAACTCGGTAGTACTTTTAAAGAAAGTGTGTTTGATAAGAGGCCGGAGTTATACGGCTGCCATGCCGTCTTTGCCATCTGAATGTCAGACTCGGCGGACATAAGATGAGGTAATAACCGTCATGGTAAGTTGGCTTATTAAAAAAATTATTTATTAACAATGGTTTTATGGCTGATGTTGCAATTCCAGTATTGACGTCATACTATCAGAGGCTTGACCAATTTACAAAATTTACGAAATGGTAACAGTTTCTTAGATATTTATCGATTAGTTTTAGTGTTTTTACTCCCGATTTTAATATTACGCGCGAAAAGATCTCCCCAAGCCCTGCCCCCAATGACACGTAGAAGAGTAACGTAGTCCTTTTCATGACGTTGCCGCTATCTCGGCAACGCGTCCTTGGTGAATGAGCCGACGAACATCAATACATCATAGTCCTATCCAAATGCATTTTAAGTTCAATGGTGAATCGACACCACCGTTGTCATTTTGCATCGGTGTAGAACTATCCTGTCTGAATTGTTCTTACATCTGGACATACGGCTGACGAGGTCAACGCGCTGTATGCATTTCCGAACTCAGGAAGCGGTCGATGCAGGCCTGCGCTCGTCGGTAATTACCTATGCAGTAGATTGAAATTAAGACGCCAGAATCATTACGTAAGGTAAAGAGGATACGGATGGGCGCAATGTCAGAATAACGTCAACTTCAACTGAATAAATGGTGTTTTCAGGGGAGAGCTGCAGACCTAGCGACGGCGTCTCGCACCGTTAATGCTTCGTCAGGGGTTTCCCCAGGAATTGAAATTAAGGGGGGGGGGGGGGCATTGAGCATAGAGGACTCATTGCGAATAAAGGGGTGCCCTCAGAAAAACAAAAAGAATGCACCCGCCCCCTCCTCCTCTAGGGGATGTGTAGGGAAATCCCTGCGCCTTGTTTACGGGCGCCGGCGTGCTTCGCCTACGAGGAGGGCGCCTGATTGCATGGTCGGAAAGGATCGGATCGTCTTTAAACGATATATATATATATATATATATATATATATATATATATATATATATATATATATATATATATATATCAGGGTGTTTCACGAAAAGTGGACAAATTCGATATTGCGAAAACTACGCGTCGCACCAAAAAAGGCTCCTGTCGTTTTGGACCTGGGCCAGGGGCCTATTTAGGAAAATTACTAAAGTGCGAGATAATTATATTGTTAATTATTTTTGTGTAATTGACTTTTTTAATATTGGGTTTAAGGGCTTGGTTTCAATTAGAAAATTGCTCAGCATCACCAAAAACCCTAAATCAACAAATTGCAGGACGATAGAAGGCACGCGAAGGATTTTACGGCTTTCTGAAAAACCGTACAAGTTCGACGGGCTTTTAAGTTTCGGTTTGTTATCGGAGCGCATCTCAGCCCCGGCGTCACCGCGCCCCGTGGAGAGATAGTGCAACCAGCCTCTGCTGCGTCGCGCGATGACAGCGCAGCAGAGGTTGGATGCACTATCTATCCACGGGGTGCGGTGCTGCCGGGGCCGAGATGCGCTTCGATAGCAAACCGAAACTTAAAAACCCGTCGAATTTGTACGGTTTTTCAGAAAGCCGTAAAATGCTGCGCGTGTCTTCTATCGTTGTGCAGTTTGTTGATTTAGTGGTTTTCTATGACGCTGAGCAATTTTCTAATTGAAACTATGCCCTTAAACACAATATTAAAAAAGTTTATTACGCAAAAATAATTAACAATCTAATTATCTCGGACTTTAATAATTTTCCTAAATAGGGCCCTGGCCCAGGACCAAAAAGACACAAGCCTCTTTTTATTGCGACGCGTAGTTTTCGCAATATCAAATTTGTCCACCTTTCGTGAAACACCCTGTATATATTCCAGTAACAACCAAAAAGTATTTTTTGTTGTTTTTGACATGATTTAGAAGTGGATTGAACACTTGGCTATTTTGAAAGTTTCGAGCTCCGATGCCCACATTGCTTTTTCTGGCTCTCAATAGGGTCGTTTCTGCATAAAATTGAAATTTTGTCATTTCATTAAAACACGACAAAACGAGGCTTTGCACATTTAACACGTTCATTGCAATCATTCGTTCTATGACAACAAACGAAAAAAAAAACGTATTGTAGCTAACACTCAACTCCAAGTTTATGAAAACGAATTAAAATAGATATTTCATAAATTCTCTGCCTTTTGGAGTTCCTATTTGGACTCAGGAGGGTGTCTTTCAATTATAGTATATTGCCAGCAGAGATGGCATGTTATTAAATCATTAGGCACCCACTTAAATTTGTGTGGTATGCAACCTTTTTTCACAATGTTTTTGTAAACTACACGGATTTTATGAAAATTAGAGAAATTTAGAGCATGATATTGTCACGACTGACATCTGATTTGGCGACGAAAACTGAAGCAAACTAAACGTTTGATGGGGCGAACTTGGGCCCAACACAAAATAAGAAAAGGCTCGCGTCGCAGGCATCGATGGCGGCGAAACCACATGGTTAAATGCTGGGGCGAGACTACTGACCCCGGATCGCCGTGTGGAGTCCGTCACGTACCCACGTGGGTTTTTGGAATATTCGGCGTAGAGCGTCCGGCGCGTGGGTGATTTCAGATAAGATCGACCAAAGGGTGGCTGATGGACATTTTTAAATCAACTGATATTTTTATATGCCATTTTCTGGTGGGAAAGGCTCTCACTTCTTCACACAAAAAATATCGTAGCCTCACACGGTGAAAGGTACTAGTAGAAACAACAAACTCAGAAAAGGCATTACAAAGTCTGACCTGCAGAACAGTTCGCAAGAAATCATTTTTTGATCTCGAAGAAAAATAAAACGAGAAACCACCTGCCGAAAAAACATATGAACAATTCCAAGCCCACCGTTCTGCGCGGAACAAAACAAATTAGTGCGACCGCTTCGCTCCCATCCCGAACCCCATACGAAAACTGCAAACACCCTATGTAAGTTCTGAACATTAACTCTCGACATCGACAGCACTTGAAGCACATGCCATACTTTTGCCACAATAAACAGGTTGCAAACTAATGACCGAGCGAACATTGAAAGATCTCTACCACCCCAATTTGTTGTTTTCGCCCGAACCTGCTCTCTCTGCGCCCTCCAATAGTCTGCGGTATCACGATAATGTTATAGTGGCACGCAGAGGTACTTGGGCGGCAAAGCAGTAAAGTTAATGTTTTCAATAATAACTCTGTGGATTCGTAACAACCGTGCCAGAAACGAACGCATTTGATACAATTTATGGCACTACCAGCCTTCTTGCAAACCAAGGCAGTTTCTTTCACAACCTCGTTAACACTTTCTGTATTTTCACAAAACACAGCTATGTCTTCTGCGTATAAAAGGAGCTTGACCTCACTTCAAACCAGCCTAAAACCACGTATCCTTTCACTATAAAGGGGCTTTAAACAAAAGGGTTCAAGATAAATACCAAACAACAAAGGAGATAAAAACTCGGCCACGGACGCGCTCGCTCGGCGACGCGCGTGGCATTACTCCCCCTTTAAAAAGAGCATCGTCTGAATGCAACTTGCCAGGAAATGAAGCAGTAAAACAAAACAAAAATGACAAAGTACGCAGGCTTGTAAAACACAGTCCTATTGAGCGTAGTGTGACACGACGTGGACGACTTCCTGTCGTGAGGGCTGCGTGATGACGTCCGTGTTTCGTCGGGCACCACCTTGTTGTTGAGATCTCCGAGTCGACGAAGCAATTTGTAGGGTCCGAAGTAGCGCTTCAGGAGTTTCTCGCTTAGTTCGGAAACCCAAACACGGGCTCCGGGCTTGAAGCGAACGTCGATCCGACGAAGGTTGTACCGGGTAGAGCCGGCACGTTATTCATCTGGAATCTGGAATCGGGGGAGCTGGCGTACTTCTTCAGCTCGTTCAGCAACCACCCGGGCGTCGTAGCTCGTTTTGTCAGATGGTTTGGGGGGCAGCATCGCGCCGAACATGGTCGTTACTTTTCGGCAATGAACCAGCTGAAACTGTGTTACTACTGTGGTTTCTTACACCGCCGTGTTGTGAGCAAACTGACGTAGGGTAGCATCTCGTTCCACGTCTTGGGCTTCACGTCGACATTCAATAAGATCATGTCGGCGATAGTTTTTTAGTCTTTCCGTTAATTCATTTGTCTGCGGATGGTACGCAGTGGTTTGACGGCGGCTGGTGCTACCGAGACGAAAGATTTTTTGCGTCAGCTGAGCCATGAACTATGATCCACAGTATGTAATAAGGACTTCGCTGGCGCCGACCCAGAGGACAATGGACTCGATGAAAAAGTTGGCGACTTCAACAGCCATACCTGATGGAAGGGCTTTCGTCTCGGCGGACCATGGGAGATAATCGGTCACGACGATTATCCATCTTTTTCCTTGCGTCGATGATGAGAAAGGACAAGTATATCCATACGATCAGCTGTAACGCTGCGGTCGGGGGAGCAATCGAATGCAGGAGGTCTGCCCGCTTTGTCGGCCGTTTTTTTGTCCCTGGCACTCGTGGCAGGATCGGTGTAGAGAGCGGACTTCGGGAGCTTGGGCCAGTAATACCTCTCACGAATTCGGGACAACGTCGGCTGTAACCAAAGCGTCCGGACTTCAGGTCGTCGTGAGAGACTTGAAAGATCTCTCTGGAGTTGGTAAGGATTACCAGCGGCCATGGCGAGGCTGTTGTATCCGAAGTTCTTCCTGTAAAGTAAACCTTTTCGAATGATGAAGGTCGGCAGGGCTTTCGAGAAGACAATGGGTATAGTACCCCCTGTCTTTCAAGGGGGTACATACCCTGTGCGCAACTCAGGATCGTCTCTTTGACGTCGTTCCATGTCGACGGTCTTGACTGCGCCTAGGAAGCACTCGACGTCATCGTCGTCGCTGCTGCCGGAAGGTTTTTCGACGGTTGCTCTGGTCAGGCAGTTGGCGTCGGTGTGCTTGCGGCCTGACCTGTAGACCACGGTCATGTTGAACTCCTGTATTCGGAAACTCCATCGAGCTAGGCGTCCTGAAAGGTCCTTGAGGTTCGCAAGCAAGCAGAGTGAGTGGTGGTCCGTGACTACGCGGAACGGGATCCCGTACAACTACGGGCGAAACTTCATGGTTGCGCTTGCGCTGACCACCGCAAGACATTTTTTTCAGTCGTGGAATAATTTATCACCGCTTTGGACATTGTCCGACTTGCGTAGGTGATGACTCGCTCGGTGCCTTCTAGCATTTTAACCAGTACCGCTCCAAGCCCTTCGTTACTTGCGTTCTTTTTCAATCTCAGTTTCCAAATCCTGATCGAAGTGTCCAAAAACCGGAGGAGTCTGGAGTCGTCGCTTCAGCTCGTTTAATGCTTGCTGCTGCTTTTCGGCCCATTCGAACTTCTCAGCGTCCTTCGTGAGGTCTGTTGAGGTGTGGGGAAATCCTGGCGAAATCCCGAACTAAATGCCGATACTAGGCACATAGTCCAAAGAATTTGGGCACGGCCTTCTTGTCTGTCGGCGGTGGAAATGCTTCGACGGCGCGAGTCTTCTCTGGGTCTGGGTGAACGCCTTCATTACTAACTACGTGACCTAGGAACTTCAGTTCGTCATAAGCGAACCGACACTTTGACGGCTTGAGGGTGAGTACGGTGTTCCGCATGGTTTGGAGAACAGATCGGAGTCCTCGCAAGTGCTCGTCGAAGTTGCCGGAAAACACTGCGACGTCGCCGAAGTAGACAAGACAGCTCCGCCACTTCAGTCCTGCCAGTACGGTGTCCATGACACGTTGGAAAGTTGCTGTCGCCGTGCATAGTCCGAAGGGCATAAGCATGTACTTGTACAGCCCATCCGGCGTGACGATAGCTGTCTTTCCTCGGTCCCGTTCGCCGACTTCTATCTGCCAGTAGCCGCTCGTTAGGTTCATCGATGAGAAGTATCGAGAGTGGCGCAGCCGGTCTAACGTGTTGTCGATGCGGGGGAGTGGATAGACGTTTTTCTTCGTCACCGTGTTCAGCCGCCGGCAGTCCACGCAGAACCTAAGTGTTCCGTCCTTCTTCTAAACCAGTAGGACTGGAGAGGCCCGTGGACTGCTCGAAGGTTGTATTAGGTCGTCGTTCAGCATCTCTTGAACATGCTCCTGGATTACCTGCCTTTTTTATGGAGAATCTGTACGGCGATCGATGCACAAGGCGTGCGTCGTCCTCGGTAACGATGCGGTGCTTCGCAACGGCGGTTTGGCATACCTTCGACGATGTCGAAAAGCAGTCGGCGTATAGGGCGAGGAGGTTAGTCAGCTGCCGTCGTTTTGGGCCCGGAACCTGAGGGTCGATGTCGAGCTTCGCTGGCGATGTACTGTCTCACTCAGGTGGAGGGGACTCTTCAGTAATCGCGGCGATTTCAGCGAAGTTCTAAAGTTCCTGGATGTGGCCCATGGCGGTACCTTTCGTAAGGTGTCGGCTCTTGCCGAAAGTTTCTAACAAGGAACATGGTGCGCCTGTCCTGAAGATTCGTTACCCCTCTTGCGACGCCAATTCCTCTCCCTAGAAGCAACTGGACGCTGCTCTCAAGCAAAGCTCCGACACAGGAAGGTTCATCGGTGTCGACGGGTACAAAAACAGACGATGGTGGCCGCAGGTTTACATGATCGGCGAGAAATCGGACCCCGGGTGACGTCGCTCTGGCTTCCTGCGGCGGTAGGGCAGGTTTTTGTTGCGTCAATCTGTTCGCTTTCAGGTCGATGACGGCGCCGTATTCGCACAAGAAGTCCATACCGAGAATAACGTCTCTCGCACAGTCCTGCAGAACGACGAACTTAACAGTTCACGTCTCACCGTGGATCTCGACGCGAGAAGTGCATCTCCCGACTGGTGTAATAAGGTGCCCTCTGGCGGTTCGTAAAGGAGGTCCATCCCACGGTGTTCTGACCTTTCGAAGGCGGCGAGGGAGCCTCCCACTAAAGAGTGAGTAGTCTGCTCCGGTGTCCATGAGTGCCGATGCGTCGTGGCCGTTGATAACAATGTTTAGGTTGTTGGGCACCGTTGCAGGGGTGTCGTTGCGATGCGTGGCGTCAGGAGAGCGGGAGCGCTCCGGCGTTCTTGGAGGCTCTTCGGTCGTATTCGGCAATGTCACCTCCAGGCGTTGCCGCACTTAGCTTTCCCGGCGACGCAGGGGAGACAGGCTTTCTCGGCGGGGTCGTGGCGCTGGGGACGCCGAACGTCGTGGCGATGGGGAGCGGGATTTGGTCGGCTTCACCGCAGGGATAGCAGATGAGTCGTATATCCACTGTCGTACACACGTCGGTTTTCCTTGGCGCCGGCTGGTCTCGGCGGTCGTACTGATGTCCTTCATCGTTGCCTCGAGGGATCTCCTGCGTTGGTGAGTCTCGTCGTGGCGCCACCGGTTAATGTTGGGCAGCTGGCGGTGGTCGTCGGGGGACTGCGGCGTATGTAAGCGTCGGCTCATCGGCTGCGGCCACGCCGCCACGGTGACAGAGGCATCCGGAAGGAACGCTCGCTGAACCTCGTCCCGAACAACCTCGGCAATGGAGATTGAGGCCGGGCGCTCAGCAGTCGGCAGAAGCTTCTGAAGACGCCGTTCCGAATAAGCTCTCGTATTCCCGGATGCCGTTTGCAAGGTCGCAAGGGGACTGCGGAACCGCGCTGACGCCGGGTAGCCTCTGGCAGTGACTGGCTCGGGCTTCCAGAGCACGTTCGATGTTCGTCGCCTCCGTGACAAATGCTTGAACGGTCGTCGGTGCGTTGCGTATGAGTCCACCAAAGATGTCGTCCTTCACGCCACGCATTAAAATACGCAGCTTCTTTTCCTCGGTGGCCTGAGGGTCGGCGCGGGAGCTCAGGCGAAGGACGTCTTCAACAGAGCCTGTGACGCTCTCATTGGGGCTTTGGGTCCTCGATTGCAGCAGGTCTTTGGCCCTCTCTCATCGATTCTGACTGGCGAATTTACGCCTCACCTTGTTCTTGCAAATGTCCCACGAGGTCAGCGAAGCTTCATGGTTGTCGAACCAGTGCCTTGCAGTTCCTTCAAGCGAGAAATAGAGGTCCTGCCGGCGCTGCTCGTCACTCCAACCGGTGTGGAGGGCCACGCAATCGTATTGGCCGATCCTGTCTTCGACGTCCTCATAGTTCTCGCCGAGAAAGGTCCGCGGAGCGACGGGCAGGATGACGACGGGTGGGGTGGACATCGTCGAAATCTTCTTTTTCGGTTCTCGGGCAAGAGACCAAGTTCGAGTGACCGACCTCTGGTACGACGGCGTGTTCGGGCTTCGGCTTCTTCGGCCAAGGGTAGCCTTCTGGGTCTGAGCACCTCACTTGGCAGGCATGTCTACGGAGGGGTACGGTTTACGGGCATTGAATACAATACCCCGCACCTCCACCAAAATGTCACGAATGACAAATGATGAGGCGTGGAAAAACTAAAGAAACGAAATGTTTAATGGGGAACACTTGTGCCCAAGACAGAATACAAGTAAGCGTCGCAGGCGTCGAGGCCGTCGAAACAGCAGGATCGATCGCTGGGGCGAGAGTGACCCCGGCTCGCCAGGCGGAGCATCTTTTGTACCGGCGTGGGTTTCTGTAACCTTCAGCCTAGAACGTTCGGCGCGTAGAACATTTCCAACGCGATGAGACGAGAACTTTCTCGAACTTGCGAGAACGACAAGTAGAAAGAGCAAATAAAAGAACATTCCGCTACTTGGAATAGAACACAGATCTTCCGTGCGACAGTCAAGCGCGATAACCTTTCGGTCACGCATGCTATCGCTCGGCGACGCGCGTGGAAATATGCAGTGTTTAACAAACCTGCACCTAAAAGATGGTCATCATACCTTCCTCGACGATGTTGCGCCCCGACTGGTAGGCGCATGTAGGCGTGCGTAGCGCGCTTTAGAAGGCATGCGTTGCTTCTTGTCCCTGTCGCCAGGTGATTTAGCGGTTGACCTCTAGTTGTCGTGGGACGTTGGTGCAGTCATCTGGGGTCTTCCTCAGGTACTCAGAGGCTATTTCCCGAGTTGAAGGTGCGTTTTCGACACTGTGTGGGTATCCATGCGAGCGTGCGGGTTGATGCTGTGAGCGGGCAGCAGCTATCAGCATCCGCGCAAAAAAGATGGTCATCGTAGTTTACGCGACGATGTTGGGTTCCTCACTTTCTCCAGATTACTTTTTAACATAGAAAATTAGCCATGACCAACAATGTGCTGACCAAGAGCGTTGCAGTTTTCTTTTCAGAGTAACGAATATTCTTTCGTGTAAGAAAGGGGTAAACTTATACGAGGCAAAGTGAAAAAGTAACCGCAACTTATTTTTTATTTGTGTGGTATCATGAAAAGTCTTTTATTACTTTTCAACATAGTAACCTCCTCGCTCGACACACGTGCACCAACGCTTCACCAAAGCATAGATGCCGCGGGAAAAATATCTTGTGGGTGACTCCGTAGCCAGGAATGCACCACCGCTTTCAGGTATCTGTATCTGTATCAAACTTTTCCCCCAAGAGTCTCTTTGAGTGTTCAGAATATGTAAAAATAACTCGGTGTGAGGTCTGGCGAGTATGGTGGGGGCGGAATCCGCTTGAACCGCAGACTTTGCATTTTTCCGCTGTCGTACGTGCCGTGTGAGGGCGCGCATTGTCGTGATGCAGCAACACCCCAGAGCTGATCAATCCGCGACGCGTTTACCTGATTGCAGGCTTCATGAGATTCTCATGTAGGTTGCAATATGATTCACTGTTCACAGTGAGTCTTTTTGGCATGTAATGTTCAAATATTGGGCCTTTATGTTTCCAAAAGGCCGTGAGCGTTAGCTTGCCCATCGTTGGAGCTGTCTTGAACTTCTTCAGCCTCGGTGATGTTGTGTGTCGCCACTCCTTGCTTGAACGCTTTGACTCTGGTTTGGCGTAGTGTACACATAGTTTACACATAGTGTACACACATAGTGTACTCATTGTGTCCAAGTGTACACAATGTGTACACTTGGACACATTGTCACCCAGCATTCATCACGGGTGACAATGCGTCCAAGAAAATCAACCCCCTCGGCTTCGTAGCGTCGCAGTAGCGTCTCAGAAGCATCCACACGCAGCTCCTTACGGTCCGGCGTAAGTTGTTTTGTTACCCACCTGGGGGATATTTGTGGTACTGCGGAATATCATGAATAACATGATGCGTCGAACCGTGACCAATATTCAATTTTTCAGCCACTTCATCGACAATGACACGCCGGTTCCTGTGTATGAGCCGTTCCACAGCTGAGTTTGCGTCCGGCGTCGTTGACATGTGAGCCCGGCCGGAGCGAGATGCCTCCGTCAAACTTGACGCTCCACATTGAAACTTTTTGTGCCACTCGTGCACCTGCCAAAGCAATAAATAGGCGTCTCCGTACTGCTTCAGAATCCTGCGATTAATATCCGCAGGATTTTCGCCCTCTGCGCCCAAATATAGGATAACCGAACGCTGCTCCTCCTTGGTGGATGCTGACAAGGGGGCGGCGATTTTGAATGTGTTGTGGCCACGTGACACTTCCCATCAAGTCGCCAGGCCGGCGTGTGCAGCTCGTTCTTGTGGTAGGTCAAAACATATTCGTAGCGTAGCCGTCTATCACTAGATATGATTTCTCGCGGATTAATTCCGGTTACTTTTTGACTCTGCCTCGTATAAAACTGAAAATGAGCACTGAGGCGAACTTGTGCCTGCAACTAAAACAAAACAAGCATCATATATCCTGCGACAGCAACTCTGTATTGCATCACGCTACTGATGTTTTAATAGAGGTTGCGTTGTTGAGAACAGTGTTGACAATAACACACGATTAGTTCCAAAGCTATAGGAATACATTTAAAAACAGCAGTAATAAAAAAAAACTAGCCTGTCGGAGTGTGAGCTTGGTCCCCCCCCCCCCCCCCATTGCAGCCGCGTGATCTGCTGACTCCGCCTCACACGATACAATATTAAAGTGAAAATAATTATTTATTTTCATTCGTAATTTGTTTTGATAGCAATGTAGTGAATAATTTCTCGTGTTCAACCAGTATTTATAGTTTTTAGTCTGTACGCGCATGAGAGAAGCTATCTAATTCCGTTCTTGAGAAAACCATCAGGGTGCGGAGGACTTCCAATCTACGTATACAACTTTTTATGCTCGAATTCTATGCTATCTTGTACACGTTTACTGAAAAGAGAAGAACGTAATTTGTTTTAATTACAAAAAAGATTTTTTTTTCTGATAAAGCTTTTTTAAAGCTTACGTCACATTTTTATGCGCATAGTGATTAGCAAGTTTTAGATTATATGTGAAGTAAAATCAGTGGTTTCTTTTTGCCAATCTAATAAACTCAAATACAATTACATCAGTAGAATCAGTTTTGAGAAGCCTGATCGCACTATCTGTTGAGAAATGCTTAGGCTTACTTCAAATACTGAGGCGGAGAACGCAACAATGTTTGTTTACAAATGCAATAATTTTACACCAACAGCAATTCGCTCAATACATCACTTTCTCAATAAACCTTTTTTTTTAATATAGTTTCTTTGTTTTATCGAAAAAAAAGCTATGTTCATGCTCACCTCATTAACGGTAGTAACTGAGTTCCCCCTTTGTGCCGTACATTGAGGGTTCCTGCATGGGCCCTCAAGACGGGTTAATCTTTTTCGTAGAAACATAAACGTTCCAAAGGCAAGTTTCTTTCCTTTTTTTACTCTAATAGCCCAATATCGAAAGAACTATGTCTCGCAGCGTGTACCCAGCCACAAAATTAGGTTTTGCGTCTTGGGGTGACATTCAATATAGCGGGCTAGCTTACGTCCCCATAAAGCGCAAATTAGGAAAGCTGAATTGCTGCACGTGTTTCGAAAACCTCAGATTGCTTAGCCATGTCACAACCGTAAAAAAAAAAAAAAAAAAAAACTAGTCGCGTGATTAAAGGATGTTGGCAGCTTAAGGAAAGCTGTGCGTTGTGAGTCCCGATAATATCATTATTACTAAGCGGCCAATGAGATTGCGATATTCACCGATAAGCACGCGGAACAGCGAATCACTAACCAAGCATAACCATATTGAGTAACGCCCTGCGTTTCTTAAGTTGTCTATTGCTATAATTGCATCGGCCGGAAGAAGGGCTGTAAACCACTGATCTCTATGTCTATTTGTTGGATCGCGTTTGCCCGCTCCGCGAATGCGGCCACTGGCGGCCATCTTTTTGGTCGTGTTATATTACCTCTAGCAAATGTACAGCTGGTGCAGCCACCGCCATGGCAGACAGCGTTGTAGCAGTTGTGGTGACAGGCTGCCATAAAAAAAGGTCGTTGGTGGTATGTCGTTCTTTATTGAAATTGTTCGACAAAATATATTGTTTTAACCCCGCGTGAACGGCAGCCCGATCTTTGAGGACCCGGTGAAAGTTTCACGAAATCGCAGCACCGGGGAAAAACAGCACAGCACGTATTTAAAGTCGCATCAAATGAACCATCGAAAGCAGGCGCCGTACCGGCGTCTGCTTTCGATGCGAGCTGCGCTGCTTTCCCCCGGTGCTGTGCTTCCGTAGAACTTTCGCCGTGACCTCAAAAATGGAGCTACCGTTCACGCCGGGTTTGAAGAATCTGCTTCGTAGAACAACTTCAATCAAGCACGAAATATCATCCACGGTACAGTGTACTAGACCCGCGGCTATTTTTATGGCAGCCTGCCACCATGGCGGTCGTTATCTCCGCAGTTTACCCTTAAACGCCAAAAATATATTCTTTTTTTTACAAAATAGGCGATGAAGATTGGTCTTATATAGAGCACCAATTGTCGGCCAGTTGATGTTGCAACGAGGGCGGATCCTTCAGCACCATTCAGGCTGCATGACCAGTGTTGCGCCACATCGCTCGTATTTTTCTGTTGCTTAAAGGAGATCAATACTTGACGTTGCCAGCGCACCCTGAAGCAGCACGTGTGCATGCACTCGGTACAGTGAGTGATTATGCGCGTGTGTTTGCTTCTATGAATTTCTTTCTTCTGGTGCAGAAAGCCTCAAAAAGTCGTGTTCATGCAGAATACTGACCGACATTTTAGAGATGTTTGCTAGGGATAGGAAACAATAATAAGGTCGGTTAACCAGAAAAGCGTGACTCGTATTCTTATGAAAACGTCTTATTTTGTTTTGGATAGAGAAAAAAGTCCTCAAAAGTAACCTTCTTGCAAGTTAAAATTTCCCAACGACTCAAGGTGCGACATCAGTTTAGTAGGCAGTTGCACCTTCACTGTTATAAGTTTACTTAGCAGCTAAACGAATTATTTTATTTACTGATTATGTACTACAATAAAGGTATTCGATTCAAGTGGGTCATCCTAAATTCAACAAAAGGGATATGCAATTATGGTTTTTTATCCAGAAGTTAACTATGAACAAAAAACCTACACAATACTTAAGTCTCGAACAATGCTTGAATTGTATGACCGACAAATGATAATAGGTATTTTAAACACTAAATGGTGAATTAAATTTATTAAAATGAATTAGAGCATTACTTTTTATTTTAGAGATATGTTTTAGTTGTTAAACAATTTATGTTCCAACTCTCCAGCAGACAGAGCAAATGGCAACGTACCCAACGAGAACCAAAATACCATCGTCGTTGTAATTCCTCTGCCTTAAAACGGGACGTAATCTAGGCATATGTAAAGCGGATCAACATGCTCCTATATAGCGAATGGGACTATACAAAACAAAAATGTCACTCTCAGTGTCAAGCATGAGGAAACCACCTATAAATACTGCACCCTATCACTGCATCATTGCGATTGCTTTTATAATATAGAACAGGAACTCTTTTTTTTTTGTTGCTGTAAACTTAAAGAAGCATGTCTAAATATCAACACAGTAATTTTGTTTTCTTTTTTTTGTCTATGCAGTTCTACTTTTTATTTTGTTTAGTTGTTTGCCAGGGCCAAACCCTGTTAAAGTGCCTATCTACAATGTCATCTGCTTGCCTCCTCGTCTTGCACTGTACGGATAATGAGAGGCCAGCAGTATGAGCTCGAAATATACTTTCAGCATATATGGTTGATTACAAGTTAACTTTTAAATTATACAATATCTAGGCGGAATAAACAACACAAATAAAAAGGGGACGAATTACAATATATAAGAAGACTAAAAGGGAAACACCGTAGCACACGCTACTGAGATCTTCGTGTGCAATGCACTCGCCTCCCTCCATTTAAACTACGCGGCCATTTCCTTACGGCACTTCCGTGCTTGCTTTTTGTATTTATTAGCTTCTACTTCGATTGTTTTTACTTCGAGAACCAAACTTTTCCGGGAGATGTCGACAGAATGCCCAATTTCCTTTCTTCTCGTCCGCCAAACCGCACGCATTTGCAAAACAGTGAATAAAAAAGGAAATACGAACAAAGTAGGCGGAAGACACCGCATCAAAATTCTGTCCCTGCCCCCTCGCCCCCTCCCCCCCCCCCCCCACACACACACATTCAAAAGCATCGGGGTGCAGTGTGCCGCCCAAAACTTGGTATCACCTCCCTAGGCTTCCAAGAAAGTCATCGCCGACAGAATACCACATTTTCCCTCAGGCGCAAATGTGTGGAGGGGACGCAAAAGTCTTGCATATGCACCGGTTCACCAAGTAGCACAAAAGGCTATCTACACAAACAATAGAAAAAAGAAAACAATTGCTCCCTTATTCTGTGCAGCGAAGAGGGGTAGCAAGATCGCTTCCTGCTACCCCAAGACTTTCAGTACTGCACAGTTCTACGCCCTACTTTGTTCAACAGAAAATTGACAGTGAACTGGACGGAAGTTCGTGATCAGACTTATCAAAAGGGCTTGGCTGACGTAACTGAACCATCCGCGTGTTGTGCGCCAGCGAGTACGGTAACGTAGTGCTAGGCTGGTCATCGATTGGGCCAGTAAGGACGTGGCTTCCTCTCCACTGTCAGCCCAGGGGTTGAACAGAGCAGAGGACGGTGGCTGCACTTAGCCTCCTGCCCGGTGATGCGTTTACTCGGGCGATGGCCATCTGTGCCACTGCGGGTCATTAGGAAGCAAGATGGCGCACACAGCCACGCTTTTTGCTTTTCTTTGGTCTCTTCTTTCTTTGTACATTGTGCCGGCCGCTTTATTTAGCGAGAGATCATCGGATGGCGTAGTACTACGTGGAAAAGGTCTAAAGGCATCTATACATAAAATAAAGGGATGGCGCCTCTGGGCAGCTGGTTTGAGCGAAGTGCTGGAGCACTTAAATTGTGGTGCCAGCCAACCTTAGGTGCACAAAGTTAAATCGATTGTTTATTTTTTTTTCAAAATTTGTACAAACACAGTTTAAAATGTATGGTCACATACCTACAAAAATATCAAATATATATGTTTTAGGGAAAGTTCGACTGGTCGCTTGAATCCGGGATGGATCAGGATTCGCAACGAACACACATTCCTTGCAGAGCTGTTGCACCCCCCGCTACACCATATGAAGATGTCCTCTCCCTGGCAGCGGCGTGTCGGTTTGGTAGCTGGCGAATTTCGTGCAGGCAAGGCGACAACAGAGCTATCTTAGATAAAGTGCCCGATCATTAACGCGTATGATTATTTTCTTATAATTTGACCTATCACCTGCTTTAAGGCAATCAAGCGGGCTGTAGAGCCTAGATCTGGTTATATTGCTCAAACTGCGAAAAGAGAGTGTCCAAATATTTTTTGTTACTAGACTAAGGGGCAAGAGTGTTGTTGAAAAGGCAGTACTAGAGCCACTAAATAGGCTGCGCTTAGAGTATCGGCACTCCGTTCCCCGACATTGTTGTGGGCGCCGCCATTTTGGCTCGTATGCAGAGCAGACGCAACTGCTGATCGTCATAATTCAAAAGTGCGACCTCGTCAGCATTAGATTCGGTGTTAGGAAGCTCGTGTAATATTGCTTTGCTCTGTCGCGAACCGTTTAAACAGTTGTGGAGGGCGGAAAAGCGTTTCCCGTGATTTCCGATAAAGCTTCAGATAACTGGCAACCATGATTTTAAGACACAATATGGTCAAGTGTCGTTACACTGAAGCGTAGCTTATTTAGTGGCACTAGGCAGTACAGCTTAAGAAAAAATGAGCGATGCAAATTGACCTTCAATTATTTATTTATATATTTATTTACAATACCCCCAGGGCCGTGAGGCGTTAGAGAGGGGAGTAGGTGACATGTTAAAATATTGTCGAATCACTTCGCAAAATCTGGTGGGGTCACCGATGGCTGCAATTTAACCGGGAAGGCCATTCCAGTCGCTATCGCGTCGGGGAGAAGGGCGTTTTGACGAGCTGTGGAAAAACATCGAGGCCCGGCTATTTTTTTAGAACGATCTAATCAAGATGACAAAAGGTTGGCAGAGTGAGAAGAGTCTGATGTAGCAGGGGCGAATAATAGACTTTATGCAAAAGGCAGAGACGAAAAATTTTCCGTGGGGTAGCAGTTAGGGAAGAGAATGATTCGATTTTATTTTAGAAACGCTAGAAAAACGTGAGTAGTCAGACTGAATGAACCGGGAAACATGGTTTTGAACAGCCTCAATAAGGTCTGTTAGAGAAGAAAGTTGAGGGTGCCAAATGGAGGATGCATACTCTAACTTCGATCGTACTAAGGAAATGTAAAGGAGTCGCTTTAGGTTACTTAGCACAAATTTGAAGTGGCGACGGACGTAACCTAGGCTTTGGTTAGCAGCAGACACCACTGAAATTATGACGGTCCCAAGAGAGGTTTCTAGTTAGAACACCAATATACCTGTATGTGTCAGTTTGTTGTAGAGGAAATGCATTAAGAGTGAGAGGAGAGGAAGTTTGAAACATGGGAAGAGAAGCGCATGTTTTTACATTTGTCAACATTGAGGGACATTTGCGAATTTCCACACTAGTTATTAATAGAGTCAAGGTCATTTTTAGCGCTGCAGAATCACTGGGAGATGTTATTTTACGATAAATGGCAGTTATCTTCAAATAAGCGAATGGTCCACTACCCTTCCTTATTTACATCGACGACCTTCCACCTGAAGTGGAAGGTCGTCGATGTAAATAAGGAAGGGTAGTGGACCAAGGACTGTTCTTTGGGGCACACCGGATGTAACGGGGGCCAAGGCAGATGAGGAGTCATTAGTATAAACAAACTGGTTACGTTGCGAGAGGCAAGATTTTATCCATGAGGGTATGTTGGTGTCTAGTGTTAAGTACGAAAGTTTTAGTAGCAGTTGGTTATGCGGTACTTTGTAAAAAGCTTTGCAAAGTCAAGAAATACAGCATCGAGTGGAAAACCAGAGTCTAGTTTAGAAAAAAGGTCATGGTTTAAGCAGGGAAGCTGTGTTTCACAAGAAACGTGTCTACGGAAGCAGTTCTGTGTCTTGTTAAAAAAAGGAAATGAAATCGATGTGAATAAATGAATTTTGATGTAGTTTGTTCTCCAGTACGTGAAAAGATACAGAAGTAAAAGAGATAGGCCTATCGTTTAAGGGAGATGATTTATTACCGCTCTTGTGGACCGGAATGTCCTTTCCGATCCTCCAATCATCAGGTACCGCCGCTGTATTCAATGACTGATAAAAAGGTCTGGTGAAAAGAAAGCTCGACGAGCACACTTTGCGCTGCAGTATTTTAGAGCTGATGTTATCGATGCCACAGGATGAAGAAACTTTCATGGACTTAATAATTTTACCAATACCGTCAAACTCAACTCATATTGAATCCATACAGGGGAGGTTGTAAGCAATGGTTGGTAACAACGCTAAAGCGCTTAGGATAGTGAACTGTGCAGAGAACATGTCATTTTAAACTGCGGAACAATGACTCGTCATTATTTTGTTTTTTAATTCATCTTCGAGGTTAAGTGGCGAGCGTGGAGTATGGTTAACACCCAGCCAGAAATAACGAGGGTCATTAAGTAGCAGGGATGAAAGTGTCTCCTGGTGGAAAATACGTTTCTGTTCCGCAAGCATGCGTTTGTACTACTTTGCGCATTCAATACACCTATTCCAAGATGCAGTGGTGCTTTTAGAGAGCAGCTCTTAGGCTCCCGTTTCCGGCTTGAGCAGCGTCGCTGTCGGCGTCGGCGTCGGCGTAATCGCGCGGTACATGATGGGTAAATTTCTCCGCTAAATTTGGCGGAAAATTTTCCCCGCTAAATTACACGGAAAATATTTCCCGCTAAATCTAGCGGGAAATGTTTCCCACTAAATCTAGCGGAACATTTTCCTAGCTAAATTTAGCGGAACATTTTCCCCACTAAATCTAGCGGAAATTTTTCCTCGCTAAATCTAGCGGGAAATTTTCCCGCTAAATCTAGCAGGAAATCAAAGCCGTTTACAACTCCCTGTAACACCGAATGAGAACGCAGCTCTTGAGGAGGAGGAGAGGACGCTATGCCCCTCCTCCTCTCCTGCTCGCCTCCCATTTAGGGGAAAATTGTCGCCGCCAAATTTAGCGGGGAAAATTTTCTGCTAAATTTAGCGGGGTAAATTTTCCGCTAGATTAAGCAGGGAAAATTTTCCGCTAGATTTAGAGGGGAGACTCTCCGCTAAATCTATCGAGGAAAATTTTCCGCTAAATTTTCCCCGCTAAATCTAGCGGCAAAAATTTTTATTATTTATTTTGGTGCTGGTGTTTTTTATTTTTGGTTGTCCGAAAACCGCGTTCCTTCTTATTGTTGAGTATTTTCAGGGAGCGCGATTACCAGGGCTGAGAAGGTTGGGAACTTATCGTGGTGCTTGGGACATGCATTTCAATAAGTTCTAATAACTTGTTCTTAAATTTACTCCAGTTTTCGTTCACATCCCTACTATCAAATTTGTCTAAGAAGACTGAGAAGTAATTTTGGAGGTCAATGCTAAACTGGTCAATTTCCTTTGTTATATAGCCTTATCATTTTATCAAGTCTGACACGTTCTGGTGCTTCAAGTGCTAGGTCACATTGTACTGCCTTGGGATCACTTATACCTTCTAATCCGGACAGCGACGAGATACACTCAGGTTGGTTGGTTAACACCAAGTCTAATATATTTGAGCATGTGTCATTTACACACGTGGGAAAAGAAACCACCTGACATATTGAAATCTAAACAAAGCTTAACAAACTCACGACAGTCACTGGCACTATGTATACAGGCTTGAGCAGGCCAATTCTATTTAATATCGGAGAAATTAAAATCGCCAACTAAAATAACAGGATGGTCAGGAAGTTCCGCACATAAGGGGGACAGTTCGTCATGGAAGGAAGGCACAAAACTATATAACTCATCGGGTGGCCTGTAACAGGCGCCAAGCAAGATTGATTTTAAACCGCATTTAATTGAGACTCATATTTCTTCGAAAGTGCGGTAGATAAGAAGGGAGCTTTGAATACTTTCATGCACACATATTGAAACACCAGCACCACGACGGCCGCATCCACATCGCCTATAAATGATGAAGTTAGGGTGATTCGAAAATATCCGATTGCTGTCCATACTGCGGTGAAACCAAGTCTTGCAGATTAGTACAATTTTAGCATTACAAGAGGAAATAAGATAACAAAGTTCTTCTCATTTTGGCATTAGGCTACGCGTACTTAAGTACGAAACGCCAATTGGGGAGCCAACAGCGGCAACAATTCTGCTCCTTCTCCCTGCGCGGTCCTTTTGGGTAGAAATTTCGATAACAGAATCCAAAATTGCGTCGCAGCTGAATATCTTAGTGCCCATGTGCAATTTGTGTGCAATTTGCCAAAGCGAAGTTTACATTAGAGACCCTGTGGTTTTGCGAACGAGTAAAGCTTCTTGCGGTGCGACGCGGATATTCGCAGATAAATCCTCAGAGATGGTGATGGGTGTACCTCGCAATTTATGCCCTCAAAGAGGTAGTTGATTTTTTGCTTTGTAAGTAGAAAAGCATACAATAACCGGCATGTCTTTTTCTGCTGAATTCGCTCCCAGTCTGTGCGCACTCTCAATCTGGGAGCCATCAAGCGTGACACCCAGATTATAACCTGAGTGCCAACCCAAATGCCACTTTAAGAATTTTGCTAGAACAAAAAATGTAATTCGGCATCTGCCACATCTAAATATGTTTTAAAGCCTCAGGAGTGTTTAACAAACGAAGCAATCATAAAGTAGACAGTTTCAGAAAGCAGCAGTGCCATCGCAACATTTGATGCGATGGCAAGGCGATGGCACTACCGAAGAATGACCCGTTTTGCAGTGCTCCGCTGAAGGACGTGTGCGGTTCGTATGCAGCGCGCTTCTACACGAAGCAACGATATCTCATTTGTTCGGTCGGCTGCAGCCGGAAATTTCATTGCAAATTCGTCGACGACGGTCTCGAGGGGTACAACGTTTTTATAGAAACGGGACAAGCATTTTCAAGTGTTCTGACTGCACTAGGCGACGTAGCCTATCTCCGAACGCTGCTGGCGATTCTGCTTCAACCGCCAAGGACATTTTGAACGCCCGGAGGGTGAGTCAGCCGCAGCGCAAGAACACCTGCGCATTCCAGTGAGTTTTATACATGTCATTGACAACATGGCGAACAAGCTCGAAATTCTGACGGCGGAATTCAGATGCCTCCGTGCGGAAAACCGAAGTCTTCGCTCTGCAGTGCTTGCTCTGAAGTGCTTGCGACGGTAGCAAACCGTCGTTTTCTACTGTCGCCGCAAAGGTCCCGGACACGAATACATCCGAGGTTCATGCCCTTCCTGAGTCAACACGGCTGCCGCTGAACGTGCGATGTCAACCCTCGTCGACGCTTGGTCACGAGAATCTGCCGCATTATTCGAAAAACCGACCTGACAGCGTGAGTGCTGACGAGCGCAATTTCCCGTCGCCGCTTTCTGATTCCCGGGTGTCGACGGGGTGTCGACGGAGCGAATTCAGTGAGCACGACGGACGGCGATTTCATTTTGGTCGAACCCCGGCGACAGGCTAAGCCTTCATCTGGTACCACAAAATCGGACAAGGAGAATGCTGTTTTTCGCCCCGTACGACGCTTCGCGCTATTTGTTTCCAGGCTTGACCCGAACACGTCTGTTACGGACATTGTATCCCTCATTGAGCTTTTTCTAGAAGGAAGAACGGTTGTCTGTTCTAGGCTGACAACTAGGTTTCCATCGTACTCGTCGTTCCACTTGGCTTGTGACGAGACAGCGTTTGCAGCTCTAAACAAACCCGAAGTTTGGCCCAAGGGCAGTACCTTCCACCAGTTTTTCGATCGCCTTGACAGTGCGCGTGTTCCAAATGAGGAAACCGTAACACGCGAGAATGGCTGCAACGATTACTGTCTGCTATCGAAACGTGAGAGGTGTGCAACGAAAGCCGATGAGTTCATTTCCAACATAGTGACAATGAAGTTTGATGTTTTTTGCCTCACGAAAAGTTGGCTCTGTAATGGGACACCCGACTACAACTATTTTATACCTAACTACAAAGTGTATCGCTGTGATCGAGATTACCAGTCTACTTGTCAATAGTTTGATGGGGGTGTTTTAATTGCGACCGAGGCATTTCTTTCGTTACATCGTCGCTTTGACCTGGAATCATATTCTGAGTGTGTCTGGGTAGACATTAAGGCAGGCGATGACTTCAATTATCTTGTTGGAAACTATTATTTTATACCACTTTCCGATGAAGTAACTTTTATAAAATATTTTGAGAGACTAAGTAAACAAATATATTTTTTTTTCGAAGTATAGAGTACAGATGTATATGGAGATTTTAAACTTCCAGGAGTGGACTGTCCGCTGAGTTTTGCTAATTGCAACAATCCTATAACATCAAATAAGGCTTCATGGTTACTGTCGTCCATGGACTACTATGGCCTTGATGGACCTAACCCAAATAAGAATAGCGCTGGAAAAGTTCTCGACCCTTGTTTTGTCTAACATATATAACTCGATACTGTGACTAGTGATATGCATTTTTTAGTGCCAAAAGGTGAGTTTCACCCACCATTCGAGGTTATCTTTGGCCCTCCACAAAAAAAAAGCCAATATCCCGTACAAAAGGTTAGGGCGCAAACGATCTGATGGTGGCTAAACATTTGACTAAAAACCCCGAGACTGGGACGAGAAGGGACGGACGAACACATCTCAATCTGATACTGTGTTTGTCCGTCCCTTCTCGTCCCAGACTCGGGGTTTTTAATCAAATGTTTAATATCCCGTAGTTACTGTACTTAGAACCATGCCCAAGGAGATTATCTGATCATGTACAGATACTTCGAAAAGTTTGATTGGAGCGGGGTTCTTGCAATAACTGACACTGAAACAGTGACTGAGACGTTTTCGTCGATTATTAAAGACGCGATTGATACTTTTGCGCCTCAGCGAATTTTCAAGAGTTCAATTTATCCCGAATGGTTTCCCAAAAATGTAAAAACTTGCTTGGGTAAAAAAATAATCACTTTCACAGACTGTTTAAACAAACTTCCCATACTTTATGCTATACTCAATTCAGCATTTACAGTTCTCTACTTAAAAAGTTGTACGCTACATATAAGGGCTTAAACCTTGACCGATTAGAGCGTAGCTTGAACCGAAGTCCAAACGATTTTTGGAGAAAACGGCGGCTTGGGCGAGTTGGTTATCCATGTGCGGCACATCTAGATAGGTGTACAGTGATGGGCAGAAGCGGTAGCCAACTGACTAGAGAGATAGTGGAAGCAGAAAATATTGCCAGGGATGACGACAAATGTGTAGGCACTCCATGGCTCACTTTATCAGGAAAATAATTAACTAATTTTAGCAGCTTATCTTCTTAGCTCACGAGTGTCACTTAATGGGATGTAGAAGAAAAAGAAGCCAACATTCATGAATGTATCGAAAAGGCGTAGAAGGAAAAGAAGTGCACAAAATAGAGATTGATTGTGAGTCAGCGCTGTGTCAGTGTTTTGTCTGCTGTGATTGAGTCCCTAAGTGTGATTGTTTTTGTGGCTTGTGGTGACGTGTGTTTGTGTGGATTCCCTACTTGCGCTGTTATTTTGAGATTTTTTGAAGGTGTGCAAACCAGCACTCGCGCAATACTAGCGAAACTATTTGCATAAGCGATCGCTCACCTAACGATAGCTATGTGACCGCCCCTGCAGAGGTTTCAGATATTTTTGCCAATTACTTTAGCGTTCAACTAGCCGTTCAGCCTACGAATAATAATATCAACTGCCAGGACGGTTTGTATAGTATTACAGTAGATATCGAAGAAATCGCTTAAGCTATGAAGAAACTAAAACCCTAATTATTTACTGGGGCTGACTCCATTACATCTTTTATTATAAAGGGTTATGGTAAATTGTTTTTGCCTATTTTGAAGCACGTCTTTAACCTCTCTTTTAGTTCCGGTGTTTTTCCATCGCCTTGAAAGAACGCGATATTTGTACCCATTATCAAAGGTGGTGACGCTTCTGTTACTAATAACTACCGCCCCATATTTTTATTGTCTGAATTTTCTAAGGTTTTTGAATGCGTTAGAGATAACAAAATTAATTTTTACTTCCGCCACAAATTTGTATCTTGCCAGCACGCTTTCCTGACGGGACGGTAAGTTGAAACTAATTTGTGAGCTCTTTTTTTTAATTCTGTGCCCCCGTTAAATTATATTTTGATATGCCAAAAGCGTTTGATAAAGTACAGCACGAGTTGTTATTACAAAAATTGTCTTTATCTCGTTGTTGTGCAGAGCTGTGCAAATGGTTTCAAAGTTACCTATCATGTCGTCCGAACTGTGTTCGAATAGATAATAGTCGCTCAAGGACTTTCTTTTTTTAATTCTGGTGTTCCCCATGGGTCTATTCTTGGCCTCCTTCTGTTCGCTATCCTCGTAAATGATTTAGCGTCATATGCTGAAAATGCCGAGCTATTGTTGTTTGCAAATGACATTAAGCTTTAATGAATGTCCGTACTTATGTGGACTGCGAAACTTTAGATAATGATGTGTCGCGCATGATTGAGTGCTGTAAAGTGAATAGCGTGTCATTGAACTCTCTCAAAACAAATGTGTTGTCCCTGTGCAGACGTTGTAATGTATCACAAAATTATGATGTATTAACAGGAACTTTAATTAATTTCCTCTCTGTTGTAAGAGGCCTTGGCGTCAAGATAGATAATGAACTTACGTTTATTTTGCATGTGTCTTGTATTGTTGGCAGCGCGACAAGGATGTTGGGACTGACATCTCGCATCACGAAGCAATTTAAAAACCTTGCCAGCATTATTAGTTTATTTTGCTCTTTTTTTTCAAGTCAAAGCTTGAATTCGATTTTACAGCTTTGAATTTATTGTCAGAAACGCAGTCACCAAAACATGAAAGTGTGCAAAAACGCTTAATACGCATCGTTTACGATCGCTATCTTCACCGCCGCTTTTATTTTGATTACAACTGTCTTCTAGATAAGTTCTTGCTGATATCATTGTCTTAGAGAAGAACAGAACGGGACATAATCTATTTGTGCAAGATAGTAAAGGGAATTATAGATAATGATCCGCTTTTTTCCAATGTTAATATCTCTGTCCCTTCCCGATTAAATAGGAATCACTCTACTTTTTATGTCAATACTATATGCAGATCTTCACCCTTGTCACGTATTCAATCACTGTTCAATCGCTTTGACAATGCAGGTATTGAAATATTGAGTAATTTTTGTGTTTTCCGCAAGCAATTGAAAGGTATCGCTACCTATCTGTGATGCGTGTTTTTTTATGTTAATTTGGCGTTTACTTGTTCTTTGTGTACCAAAGTGAAGACCTTCGGGTTGTTTTTAGGCACACGAACATAAAGATTATTATTATATTCATATAATTATGCAAAGGCCGGACCCCAACTTGGCCTTGCAGCACGTTACGTAACAGCCAATGTTCAGAAAGAAGAACTTATCGACGAATATCTTCAGGCCCATTGCATCCTCGCAAATTGTATTAATTAGTTTTGCCTTTGATATTCATTACATTCGAACCGAAATTGAAAGAAAACTCATAAAGGTAGATTTGAAAAAAAGTTAACAAAACTACCTATCTAGTCACCTCCCTCATTGTGACAGTTAAGGTCGGTTCTAATCTCCGACGAGGTTTATAAAAACGCAGTGAAGTTAGTGTTTAAAGTAAGTCATTCTCTTAAAAACTATATAATTGTTTCATCTTTATTCTACAAATAAAATCGGTAGGCATTCAACGTTTTTCCGCGGCCTTTTTCGAGATTTGTGCTTTCCATTAAGGATTGAAAGATGGGCTGGTTGGTACACAGATGGACGGAACCGCCGCAGAAACAGGGACGAAGAAGTAGACAAAGACGAGGCGTACTGCGTCCCCGACTTTAAGGTCTGAATACGCGCCGAGTTTAGTTGCGGGGACGTGCGGTACGGGTCTGGAGTTCGCTGGATCGAAAGTGCAGCAAGAAGGGAGAAATGGTACTTACTCGCGTTATTAGTAAATCGAGTCTAGTGGGTCTGTCGTCCTCCGACTGGTGGTATCCATTTTGCCGAAGCGTCGGGAAGCACGGAAACACCGGGTATTTCACCACAGACCACTCGGTGCGTGGTTAGTCGTATCCTGGACATTGAGGTTATTTTTCTTTTCTTCCTTTTGATACAGCGTTTTATAATATTGCGCACGCTGTCCTTTTTTACGTGATGGTGGGCACGTCTTAAGTTTCCGTTTCTTCCGTTTCGCGGGCGTCTGGCGTCCGGAACTCCCATTTGAACAATTTGTGGTTACCACCATGGTCAACACAAACACAGCGAGTTTTGCGTGTACCTACTAATTAGTGCAAATAAAAAAGAAATCCCACTAATTTGCGTGGTGGTAGAATGTCGAATAACGCTGACCGCTAGGCGAGTCGGTTCTTTGCTAAAAGTACGAAGAGCGCAACGACACGAACATAATAAAAGAAGACACACACCAGCGCTGCGTTAATTATTGTCTTTTTTATATTGCACTCTCCGTGTCGTTGCGGTGTTTGTACCAATAAATAAAGAAAAAAAAGTTGCGGTGTTTGTACTTTTATAATGTCGAGCTCATAATCATGGGCCAGTGGGTTCGATTCCCATTGGGCGTATTTAGAATTTCGCTGTTTTTTTTCTTCTGGATTTACCCCCATTTTGTGCAGATTGGTTTTATGAAGTACGTGCTACACATTTTGTAACAGTTTCCGTTGCGTTCCGTTGCATTTTATTTAGTGACGCCAACCCCTAAAAACTACCTGTGTAAAAAAAAATTGTTTCGATATAAAACGAGCAGTTTGCATATTTTTGAAACAAATATGACATAAAGCGCAAGATTGTATATATGTGGGTAAGTAGATATAAACAAAAAAACAATAAAAAAGGTTTCTACCTATACAAAAAAAAGCCGCCATATTTACAAGCAAGAAACCAAAGTTTTTTAATGGTTCATTCAGGTGTATGACTCTCGGCGAAACGCGATCGTTTGCGTCGGTGTTTCCTAGTAAAATTTTCAAAGGTGTTCTTCCGCAAAGGCTTAGCTGCGCTTCGAAACTCCAAAAAGTAACGTGCGCCATAAACATGCATTTTTGATGAAATACTGAGCTCGCTACCAGCAGGCGCCGTTTTCTTCCGGCTCATTTACGACCAGCAGAATCGAGCCTGTAAGGGTGTAGCGGAGACTGAGGCATATACACAAGACCTTGCGGTTGTAGGTAAACAAGTCAAACATGTCCAGCATTGATCGTCTTGAACCCAGGGCTGATGATTTCTATTTGAGACGCTATACGCCTAGAAACGGAGGGAGAGAAGAAAACGAGAGAGCGCGTGGGCGATAGAACGCCGAGCTCTGACCACAATGATGAGCGGGTATACACGTAAAACTACCCGCCTTTGTCCCGACTAACTCTTGGAACGCATTCAACCCCGAAGGCGGAAGGCTCAACACCGGCGTTTGGCAATCGAATACGTTCGGGGTGAGTAAAGAAAACGGCAGCTAGCTTTGCGTCTACCCACTAACATATCCAACCAGAGCTCGGCGTTTTGAGGCCCCGCGCGCTCTCGGTCTCCTCCTCTCCCTCAGCTTCTCGGCGTATGTTCAGTGGCAGGATCAGAACGGGAGGGAGGTCCTTCAGTTGTCTCGCCTCCAGCGCGAAAGCGAACTGAGTGCGTGCTGGAGGCCAGGAATCTGAAAAAGATGCCCTACCCTTATCATCCTGTCAGTGGCTAGAGTCATACGTTCGCTTGATTGCCGTTTGCGCCCAGTTTTTGGGCTCAAGACTGTACCTACGCTATGTCACTCCAGTTGCGAACTGGAGATAAACTCAAGCGACGTAATTTCGTCACTTTTATGTGTGCTCTTCAAAGTTTCGAGGAGACAGAGATGCTCGTTTTCAGTTCAAAGCCGAGTGTGTGATGATCGTTGTACTTTACGTTCTCGAGTATACAATTTATGAGCGGCATATACTTCCCGCCAAACGTACAAGCCCATATTCATTCAACCCCTCAATGCAATTTTATTTCCCTAAGCGATAATAGCCTCAGTCAAATAGAAAGTGGTTATAATCAAATTTGTCGAAATAACACCCGAAGTTTACTTATGCATAAAGTAGGTAAGCCAGAAAAGAAACGCGACGCCAATTCTGCTGTCTTCTTTCTTAGTTAACCAAGGGATTTAATTAGTGTCCCAGGAATATGGAATTATAGGGCGTCTTATAGAACACGCTCGATATTGAACCCGTTATTAGTAACACACTGACATTCCATTCACCCTCGGTTGAGTATGGTACAATTAGTCTGCTGACAAGTGTGCCTGATTTTGGATGACATGTGCCGCAGAGTGCTCCCAGAGGTAAAAGTCAAATGGTGTCTGTTCAGTGATTTTTTGGGGACGCTGAGCACTTTCTCGGCGACTTGTCGAGTGCCCTGAAGAGTGGTAACCACGTGTTCTCGCGTAACGGTGACATATTCGGACCTTGCGCCGCAGTGTTGGAGCTAAACTATACGCCTCGCAAGTGGGCTCATTTTCGTCTTCTGCGCATGAGAAAGGAAGTAGCGGTGACGTCAGAACGCCGAGCCCTGATTGGCTGATCGCGATCCCCGTATCTGAGCGTCGTCTGCTCCTTTGCAACGTCGTCTGCTCGCAACGTCGTCTGCGTCTGTCTTACCTTTCCTGCGACTTTCGGAAGTGCAGATCTTTACGAGCGAGCTCGACTTCGCCTTTCAGAGAGGGCAGACGAAATAACTCGAGCGGTACGTTGTTTTTGTCTAACAACTAGCAGACGCGCATCAAGGAGGGAAGTCAAAAGACTCACTGGCGAGGTGTCCCGAGGCGCCGAGGTTTGTTTGCTAAGAACCGAGAGTGAGCGTGTTAGTGTCCGCAAGTTCCCTCCCAAATACTTTTCCCTCCTTTCGTGTGCGGCGAGACTCCTCACTCTTTAACGGCGTCGGCGGGTTGGCGCAGTTAACGTCGTCTGCTTTACGTCTGCTAGTCAAAGCGATGGCTGCTTTACCTTTCCTGCGTCTGTCGGAGATTCACCGCTTTTTCACCGGCGAGAGTCACTGTTGCCTCGGAAAACAAGGAGATGACAAGAGGAAGAGATTGACCTCTTAATCTAAAATTGAGGTCAGCGATCAAAGTATAATACGGGAAGGGTTCACAAGGGTCGCGCGGGCATATTCCATTCAGCACGCCAGCCAGTCGTGGGCAGACGGTCTCCGAGTCGGAGTGCCTACTAGGCCTATCTGCCGAGCTCGCTTGGTCGGTGTCGGTGGAATCGTGGCCGTTGGAGCTTTTCCCGAGTGTTTGTGGATCCAGCGTTCTTGTTCGTCGTGGTCTGTTTCAAGTACTTTTTACTTTTTCTTGCTGCTTCAAGTCGGGACGCGTGAGAAGCGCACGTAGAAAAATAAACGTCCGTTGGTCGTCGCGACCGCGACGCTGTCGGCCATGCTGATTTGACCGTAAGAAGTGCGTAAGACAGCTTCGGAGCTGTCGTAAGATTTTGTCGTAACCTGCGCAAAACGTACGATAATTTCGTTTCGTGAATACGAATTTGTTCTCACGTTTTGTCTTACGCACATTTTTGGCGTAAGATAGTTTCGTGAATCTGGCCTATCCACTTGCAAAAGTCGCAGGAAAGGTAAGACAGACGCAGACGACGTTGCGAGCAGACGACGTTGCAAAGGAGCAGACGACGCTCAGATAGGGGGTCGCGATCAGCCAATCAGGGCTGGGCGTTCTGACGTCACCGCTACCCCCTGCGCAAGAAGCAGACGAACTTGCCCTACGCATAGATATTCGGCTTTCGAGTTCAACGTCTTTTCGAAATTCACAAGGTACAGACACATGTCCTGTCCAACCTTATACGTGTGAATTAGCTTCGTCCAACCATAAAGATCAGGTTGGCATGCTACCCGTTGTCCGGATTCTACCGTCGTTTTTCTTAACTTGACCTCTAGACGAAGTTTTTCGAGTCCCAAATCTCTACGCCTTGCTTCCTCCTCCTTTTTCGCTTTCAGTTTTGCCCACATTAGGTCAACTTCAATTCCTGGCAAGCCTTCTTCACTCATAGCGTCAATAATTTCCGAATTTTTCATTGAACTACTTGCCTCTATCCCCAGTTCATCGCAAAAACTGAGTAACTCCGACTTCAGCAAGCGTTCTGACTCCATGACCGAACTAATCTGGGCGCAAACCCTCTCTCCTGCTACCTGGAAGTATTACTTAAATCCGCTTCCGAAGTAGCCTCAAAACGCCTCTGCAAGATTACACTTCTATCTTACAGACTTGGCGACAGAGAAGCAATGCCGGCACTCTCCAAATTCTGAAGTTCACGGTCCATGAGTCCACAGTCGCTGCCGCTCATCATGAGTCGTTGGTCTGGACCCCACCAGCTGCCGACAGTTGTAATAACTCGGGGGTAGACTAGGGGCTGGTGTTCCGCTTGAGCCCCTCGCCGGCCTCGTCAAAACGGAAGAACGGTCGAGATCTAGGGCGGCTCTCCTTAAAGCCGTTTATTTAAATGGTTGCGTGAAAATCAGAGAGTACATTGAAAGTGCGGTGCACGGGTTTTTATATAACGAATACTGAGATCATGGAAACGCACTGTCATTGGTCAGACGGCTTGGCATTCCCTCGCGTGATGTGACGTCATGGAAGTTTCCTTCAGAGTCGGAATCCTGGCACCGGTGTTTGGAAGGCATCCAGACGGCAGTATCTCGCTGCTTTGGTGCCGGCGCACCCATGAACCGAAAGTGACTCACAATTAACGCGTGCACAACACATGGCACTCGAGGTCAAGATCGAGTGTAGTTTCCTTTCGAGGAAAGCAGGGGCCTAGAATGCAACCACGGGCAGGTGCGTCGTCCACCTTAGCCGACCAAGTTTAAAGGTGCCCTCAGGCAGACGGAGCCGACCAAGGTTAAGGTCCCGCAAGCTGACGGAGCTCGTAGACATGATTCATCACCTGCACGGTTTCCTCTTGAGGCTTGTTTCACTTTGAATCCATAAGGCCGATTTCAACATCAGACATAACAGAGGGCAGTTCACAACAGCTTCCACTTATTACTTTGTTGGCCCCGAGATGAACCGCCGCTGGAGCGGTGTGGCCACTTCTGGATTGCGGTACTTGTTTCTCACTTGTGGTGCAGTCGTAGGCCAAGCGTCAAACTTCAATTTGGATATTTGTTTGATGTCCGTCAGCCTCGTCAGAACTATAGTGTGTTCATGCCCTCAGCCACAAGTTACAAAAACACGTCCTTAGGGCTGGGAACTGGACTCTGGTAGCTGTCTTTATGGGGTCGAAGTCCCCGACCGTCACTCACCAGCACCACTGAGAAGAGTCAAGGCCTGTGAAATATAATTCTGACGTCATCTCGGTGAGATGGATTGAAGACTCGGATTGGACACGAGTGCTCCGTCAGCGTTGGGATGGACCTCGTGTCCAATCAACGCGTCAAGTGACGCTCGGTTTTTTGGGCTAGGATCCGATTGCTGAGTTGGCGCCATGCACCTGTGATGACGTTTCATGGAGGAAGAGGAGGATTTTCGCAAGCCTTGATTATTCTAGCTGGTGCTGCCCCTACCCGTTTATCTTTCCGAAACGCATGCCACATTGGCACTTGCGGTGGTGGAAAGTTTGGGGCAGCTCTTCACTCACCATCTACGAGACATTACACATGGGATTTATCGGAACACTCTTCTACATGTTGGATTAACCTGAGACTGGGGTAGAGAGGAAACATCAAAACGTAGAAGGGAAAGAAAATAGACACGACGACGTCGACGTCGTCCTGTCTATTTTCTTTCCCTTCTACGTTTTGATGTTTCCTCTCTACCCCAGTCTCAGGTTAATCCAACATGGTTAATATTCACCAGCTCGCCTGCACCCTTACGATTTTTTCTTCTACACCTCTTCAGCTTCAACGTAAAAAAAAAAAACTTTTTAGCAACGGAAGGTGAACAAAATGGACATGGGCTAGGAAAGAATTACACAGATCGTAAGATGTAGGAAACTTTGCGGGGTAGGACTCTCGAGAAGGAGGAGTGAATAAAAAAGAAATTATACGGCGCGTTTGCGTAGAACGCTCGGAATGGAAAACAACCGTCTACCCCTTTGAATCTGCTATATCTTTTTCTTCTTTTTTTGCCATTAGTACACTGCGGGACTCTGTAGACAAAATGAATTGGGAGCGTCATGAGACCACATTCACTGGCTCGAATAGATAATTTAATATTTTTTTCATGTAAAATACGTTTTAACAAGCAAATGTCAACCAAACTGTATTGCCGGCGTGCGCAAACTACAAGCGGCGCTTCTCTGACTATTATCATCATCGTTTCTGACGTCACCAGTTGGAGAAACAGGGAAAGACCCCGCAGATCTTGGATCCTTTGGCTCGTCAGCTCGCTTCATGCGCTGTATGGGTAACGCGCGGCAAAGCCTGTTTCACGCGTTCTGTTTATTTGGTGAAGTGATATTTGTAGCAGGACATAGTAATGATTACAAATACAACATCTACAACTGTGAATAAAGTGTATTTGTTTATAATTATTCGAACAAAATAAAATGTATTAAGTAATGTCGCGTCAAATTGAAAATGGAGAGCGAATTCGAGAACTTCTTGCGTGTGTAGCAATTTGCTAGTAAACACTTCAGTGAAATCTACTCCATGTATCCTGTTGGTTCCAATGTGTTTTTTGAGTGATCGTCTCTTATTAGTTGCAAGCTGATTTCTTTTTGAATTTTGTAAACCAGTGAACAAACTTTTCCTCTAAAATAGCTAGCAGAAAGAAGTGGTGCATGGCTTCCGGAGTCCTTTCAATTAAATCCCCCTTATTCACCTGGTGGACGCGAAACGTGCGAGACCCCGTCGCGGTCGAAGTCTTGAATTCAGTAAGGCGGTGGCACTTGAGCTTCCCAAGAGTGGAAGTACACGTATAAGTTACTTTCCTTTGTAAGTTTAATTTTGAGGACGCAAACGAGCTTATTGGCGGGCCCTGTGCGACAATTTAAGAATTTGTGAAAATGTCTGCTTTTCTTTCGAGCAGAACTCGCGATGTGGCAAACTTCTTTGCAACGTATTCGATGCAGGAGGAGGTAAGCGTCAGTTGCTGACGAGCATTTGCTTGACAGCAACTGTCGAGTCACACTCACACTTGGATAGAAGCGTCAGTATTGGCAAGCTCAATGTAGCTAAAAGAAGTGTGCGGTGCTTTGCAACACAACTCTCGCGCGTGTACAGCTAGGAAGAGAGCACCTCATTTACTCTGGTGAATGCAAAACCGTTTTCTACAGCAGCCTCTACAAATCCGTAAAAAGCAAATACCAGAGAGGCTGCGTATAGCCCTGACGCACACCGCTCAAGCTGTAATGTGAAGCTCCACGCTTGTTTCTGAAGATTTGGAATTTTTTTAAAAATATAAACAGCAATTTCAGGGCTCTGTAATTCATTAGAAAGATGGCTCAACCAAACGTCTTACACGTTTCTTTAATAAATAAACCGTGTTTAGTCGGCGTAGTTGCGAACTAATTTAGCCACTCTGTGCTTTGACATATAGCGTGTCGTCTGCTTTCATCATACCAGCTCTGTCACAGGAGGGCACCGGCGAGGTGGCACCACCAAAATATCTCGTCGCCACTTCGCGACTCCAGCGAACTACAGAGTGCGCGCTGGTCAAGCGAAATGGCGGCCGAAAGGAGATCGTTTTCGTCGTTCAGCACGCGGACCACCATAAATTTGTTTGCACTGCAGCGTAAAATCGGTGTTACATATTAAAGCAAAGCGATTTCTCCACGATAGAAACTTCTTCTGGTCAGTGCGTAGGAATGACACGGCGGAAAGATAAAAATATTTACTGGAAACGTTGTTTGTTCCACTGCTGCCTACGAGAACTATGCAGCGATAGCAGACGACAAAGTCCAAAGGACCTTTTCTCTTGAGCCTCTCGGCGTTGCCGCTACGCGACGTCGATTTTGGTGGAGTCAACGAAAGTTGCTGCCGTCTAGTGTGGCTATCGCGAAAGGGGCCGTGCAACAATTTCTGGACAGCGGTCAAATAACTGTTGGAGTTACTCCATGTCACCTCTAGAGTAAGAAATTGAAAACCAATTTTGCGTGCGTGCGTTAGATTTTTTTCTTTAAACTGAATTAAAGCAAAAAAGAAAAACTTGGGGCGTTTAAGTTTTGCTTTTAAGAGTGGAACGTCATAGCGTTATCACGTCCCGTTCGCAAAAGCCTCTTATATAAACGCGTTCTCATTGCCAAGCAGTGCAAGTGTGTGTGCGTGGTGTAGTCCATAGCGTCACGCGCCACGTGACGTCAGATTTGCCTGTGACGTCATCGACCCGCTAAATCGGCGAAAAAGTTTTCCGCTAAACTTGGCGGGAAAACTTTCAGCAAGATTTGGCAGGAAAATTTACCGTTAAATTTGGCTTGAAAAGTTCCTTTTAAATTTGGCGGTTAAATCCCATAATGCAACGCGAGCAGCCATGTGTGACGTCATGTGTTACACGCGTGCCTGCGTGCGTTGCATTATGGGATTTTAGCGTCCCACCGACGCCGACACCGACGGCGACGCCGACGCCGATGACGAGCCAAAGCAGACACCGATGACGACACCGACGCCGACGCCAACGCAAACGCCGGAATTTTTTGTGACACGAGCTCCTAAACGCTATCACCTCAATATAACATTTTGGGTGCCTCTCAACCGCTCTGAACTCCTACACCATTGTCCGAGTCACGTGCGCAGTGACGCGTATCTGGGTGCACAGGGGCCACAGTTTCCCGTTGGGTTCCCTCTTCAGAGCCTCCAGCGCGGGCTGCCTCTTCGACTACCAACCGCGCCACGCCAACCCGGAGAGCGCTGAAAGAGCAGCGGAGCGGCACAAATGGCAGAAATGGCTGGTCAATCACATCGCGGGCGGGAAATCACGTGACAGGAAAAGAGGCACGGCGGGAAAGCTTGCATATAGGGTCGGCCTTTCGCCCTTCAAGCGGCCGACATGAAGAGCAAAGACACATTCGATCTGGTGTGTTCAAACATGGAGGGGTTTAGCCTGTGGGTTTGAGTTTGGTGAACAGTATTGGTTGGTTGTGTTCATCTCCTTATTCTTCCTTTTTGTGTTTCAGCATGTGTGTATTTTCATTCGACGGCTTTGTAGGTATTATTAGTGCTCTTGAGTTAAATTAGCTTTGAATGATCATACGTAACCACCCCTGCTAAGGCTTACTAATGTAAGCCGCAATGCTGTTTTTATATGTAAAACATAATTGCTTGCTGAATAACCGAAATGTTTTTGAGACAACGTGCTCTCAAAAAACGCTAAGCGAATGCATACCAATATTGTCTATCGGTGTTCAATATGCCTCCTCCTTTTAATTAAGTATTTTGAAAGATTAAAACGACATATAAGGATTTGAGGCAGCTACTGGGAGCTGCTGAAATTCATTGTGGGCGTCAGCTCGCTGCGAGCAACATTGGGTATCGCAGAGGCGTAAAACGCCCATGGTCGACAGGTCGTGGTTGACAGATGGGAAACGAAGCGTCGCGAAATGTGACGCAGTGCCGCTAACGGCAATGTTTCGACCGCGTAATGGGTCTTTTCCGCAAATGTTGGGCGCCATCTATCGGCAAGCAGGAGAAACGTTTTTGATGGCGTGCCTTGCTTCCGGTTCTGCCCGCTCCAAGCTGTGTTGGCTGTCTAAACGCGGTCGGTAAATGCGCTCAGCGTTTGTTTTTCCTCTATCCAACGCGATCGACGAGCAGATTTGTTTTCAATTAATGCGTTAACTACGGATAACTTTGTCCGTTTGTACATTTTTTTCCGAATGTTGGGACGACTGCAAAGTCCGTCGTCCGAACGGGACGACTGACTTCGCCGTGGCGCCCGTTGTGACTGACGACTCAGTTGAAGCTCTCTTCTACCAATGAGATAGTACAAACGGTTACATTAAACTAGGATTCATGTCATATGCAGTACCGGCAGTAAATTAGAAAAAAATAGTCGAAACCACGGTACGATTAAAAAAAGTTTTTTTTTAATTGCAAGTTATTTGTATAATCTGCTCGAAAATTTTAAATGACAAGATGTATTCTCATAATTGTAAAGGCTTACTTTAAAATCGTCTAAAAAACTCTGTGCCTGCACGTACAAATGTAATTTTGAACAAAGGTGTACTTTTGTGGTGAAATTTCAATGCGTAGCTCCATTCCAATAAAAAAGGAGACCAACAAACTTGGCTGGGTCAACGGCGGACTCGTTCAGCGTCCGCCGCTGCCCCTGGTGAGTTAGTTTTTCTCGTTTTTTACTGGAAGGAAGCAACAATTCGAAATTTCACAAGGTCAAATTTACTACTAAAGTACATCTTTAATAAATATCTAAGATGTATACATGCAGCCGCCGATTTCTGAGCGAGCCTCGTCATTGATGTCAGCCCACTTCAGGCTACGGCTGTGTGGGACTGTAGGTCCTGGAGAAAAAATAGAAAATCGGCCACACCTGTACTTTTTTTTGTGTATGTGTCGCGCCTGTAGTGAATGTTGCAAAAACTTTTTTTTACTCGATACATACTTGAGGACGACAGATCAAGACGATTGTTTCCTGTTTCTTATTTAACCACAAGACCAGCAGATGCGGTCGTGGTAGGGAGAGAGCAGCTCCCATTTCACGTTCTGCATGTGCACGTAGCAACAAACTGTGCAGCATAGCCACTTTACCTCAATGCTTCATAAATATTTGGAAACTGTTGGCGATTCCAATGTTTACAACAACCAGAAATGGAGACCGGCAGTTTGCGTAGCAACGCGAGACCGTCACATTATTACTATTGGTGAGCAAAAACGTGTGAGAGTGAAACGTACCATCCCAGAAACGCCAACTCCGAGACGCTCGCTCTGCGTGGCACATAAGCGACACGACAGCCTACCTAACTAATCTGCTGACTTGTATTTACACCCCAAAAAGTAAAAGATAAAGGAACAAAAACATGAACCATCCTTGAAGTGGCAACTGCAAACGCGGGAGTGCTTTGAAAACAGCCTTTACGAGCCGTCCGCATTGTTTCGCTGAATCGCCCGAATCCAGTGCTGCCGCTTCGTCGAGTGCAGGCTAGTAAAAGGAAACCCAAAGAAGCTTAAACCGCGACAACGCTTGCTGTCGTTGCTGCATCCAAAAACGAAACAGCGTTGATGCATGTCGGAGAACTTGGAAACGCGCGACCACCGCTGCCTCCAGCAGTCCCGAGCCGGACGCACCACGCCACCAAAAATGGCGGACTCCTGTCTGCTGCTGCTGCGCATGCGCCGTGGAAACTCCGGAAAAGGCCCATTGCAACGTCAGCGCCGAGAGAGGTCTCACAATGAAGCGCAGGCTGCCCGCATATCCTTATCTAACCCCCCACCGCGGCAGCACAGAATGGCCGAGCAGAGGAAATGGTTTTCTGTGACCCATGCAGATGGCGCTACTAACACTCAGTATAATATAATTGTTTCGAAAATGCTAGACTTTTGGTGCATTGCTGTGCGCTTGGGTACAGCAAAATTTATCAAATGTAATCTTAGGTTAAGCAGATAAAGGAACATCTTGCCAACTTATCACAAGGCACACAGGTTGATGTCACGCCGTAGGTTCCGTCATAGAGTTATTATAATGTACGCGACAGGTTCACCTGACGCTAGAGTCAATGCGACTTCCGGGATGCAAATTGAAGCAGACAGCAACCAGTCTACTTTTGCTGTGCCCCTGTGCATTCCTACGGAGAGGTGCGCCCGCATTTTCTTTCTTCGCCGGAAACTAACTTGGATGACTTTTGTTATTTCAGTCGTACCGAATAATATGTACATTTTTTATCATTGTAAAGGTGTAATCGGTTTAGTTACAGTATCTTTCTTCACCAGTGAACGCTGTTAACTTTGCTATATTTAAGGCTGAAATCTCTGCTTCATAGCAGGTGTGTAAAAACGAGCGACGATTCTGAGCGAAATAAAAATCGAAAGGATTATAGGGTGTGTTCAAAGCTAGCCAGCATTCCGGTTGCGCTTATATATTGCTAATATGCCCGTCCTGTCACTATATGAAAACGACCCCTCCGTGCATCGTTGCGAACAGTTCAAGGCATTCAAAACGTAAGGCATAAAATATGTGTGCTATGATAGCGTTTTTTTTTTGTTTTATTAGTTCTTATGCCAGGCAGTTTTTATAGTGCACTCGTTCTCTGGCGTCTCCTTATTTTTAAATATTTCGAGCGCGTGGGTGATGATCTGAACGGAGAACAATCACCGTCGCATATATTCACGAGCAGAAAAATATAAATCAGCCTTTAATTATTGAAAATCGGATTATATTGCGTGGCCTTCAATTTATTGTGATTGTCTACACGCACAAGGAGTTACTAATACAGTGTTACTGCATAGCTTTTGCCGGCTGTCTTGGTTTTCGAGATATCCTTCATTAGGTAGGCACGTATATCCCCCATTCTAAAAAGAGCCGACGCCGTTTTCGCGCTGTGTCCGACAGTGCACATAAATTTGTCTATGAAGCTGTTTCAGCACTATGTTGAGCGCCATAATTTAAAAAAAAGACGAAAAAAAAAACACGTCGTATCTGATTAATATTTTTGTCTGCGTGACTGGGAAATGTTCTAAGTTATTTAGTATGTACGAATTATTCGTGATATTTGATCTTATAATCCAGTGCAGGGAGAAAATACCCTCACTTTTTCCATAGAGATGCATTACCTAAAGTCAACTTCTGACTGCTTGCTGTCTGCTTTAATTTTCAACAGCACGCTAGCTACAGTTTATCCTCCAGCGTACTTTATAACAGCCTTATGATTTCCATGGCTGCCGCTCGCGCTTGTAAACCGTCCAATAACCCCGCTATCTTTTATTTATTTTTTTGCTATAACGTTGCGTGGCTGAATCGCGATATTTTTTAAATAAAGAATTTGTGTATTTTACCATTTTGTCGAGCATACACAATGTAAAAGTTGCAGGCTCCAAATATTTTCAAAAATGAAATCGTTGCATCGCACCATTACTAATGGCCTCCGATACCTTTAAGTTGCAATCGTAAAAGGGAGACATCCCACACTGTTAGCAAAAATAACACGCCCAGACGTGTAAACCGTTGTCCCATAGCGGACATGTCATAACGTGTTCGTTTTACACGCAGCCATGTGTGTTATTTGTCTACACATGAGGTGCCGTGTAAACTTAAAGGGGTCCTGCAAGGACATTTTTTACTGGTTTTTAATTTGCACCGAACCTGAGCGCACTGAACGTAGTAACTTAGTGAAACTTTTCTTTTCTCGAAATTCGCTTTATTTTAAAAGTTATAGGCAAATTAAAATTACAAAAACAAGCAAAAAATAACCTCCCTCATGACGTCCTTGGTTGCTTGAGTCGCCGTGAACTAGAGGAGGGGTAGTGGGCTCATCGCAAGCGCTCACGGCTGCCGCACTCCGTGTCGACGGCGCGAGAGGGCGCCACTAACTCATGTTCTGGATAGGCTGTATGCAGCGGGCAGCCAGAGCGGCTTTCATTGCATTTGCTGCGCGATTAAACACTAATTTAGCATGACACTTCATTGGCCACAAACGACAGCAAACACGGGGTAAAGATCAGTTCAGAATGGGAGCCACTTCGCGCTGCCATACCGCGAAACGGCCAAACCTCAAGACAAAGCTTCTCGCCCAAGGCCTTCGGAACGCTCGGAGCCGGTTGGATCCTCCAGTCCGTAAACGACCGCAGCGCCGCCGCGTACATCCGGGACCTTTCCGTGTCGGCGCCTGATCCCACTACTCCTTTCTAGTATGCGCCGCCTTTTCCACCGCTTGGTGGCGGGTATGTCGACGGGTCATTTCTTGTTTCCGTACTTTATAAACTGCATTCGTTTCTTTTCTGATCTAAAATACTGAACAAAACTACTTTTATAAATAATTGAAACGGTTCGCGCCACTTATATTTTGTATTTCGACTAAAAAAAGCTTTTAGCCGCTCTGACCAGTAGTAAGCCCAGGACCAAAGACGTCACATTCTGCGCGCTTTCGGTACCGCGGGTCGCCCTCGTCGGTGGAGGAGGTTTCCGCGTCGCCCGGTTTAAATATGACGCACTGATATTTAGTTGCTCTCTCCGTGCCCGCTGGCTTGCCCGAACTTCAAGAGACGTGGAAACCGCAAAAAAGGTAGACGCTTAAATATGATTGCAGGGCCCTTTTTACATGATATACCGTGTTTTTCGTCCGCTAAACACGGCTGAGCGTGCTCTGAGCGTGCTCATAAAACATGGCGGCCAGCAGCCGAGAACAGGCGAGAGACGAGCCCAGCGAGCCACGCGCCTTTCAGTCGAATTGAGAGCACACAGGACGCGTTTGTTCTCGTTCGATGTCTTTTATACACAGTAAACAGTCTCCAAGCGGCGGACGTAGCTACGTGCAAAGGTACGTACGTGCGTCGTCGGCGGTCGGCGGCGTAGCTAGCTACGCAGTGCGACGGAGCTGACGGAGCCGCTAGACGGAAGAACGAATGCCGAACTTAGATGGACAAATAACTCGAGCGAACTATTTGGAATCGGTGGGTAACTTGCGCCACCTAGCGAGATTTCTAGCAGTCTATAGAAAAAGAAATAACGAGTCCGTTAGTACGCTACGATCGATCACGAGTAGACAGCAACCCTACATACATCACAGACAACACGAATACCACGCATTACACAGCACCGACATATATACAAACACAACACCAACACTGCGCCCGACACTTCCTACTCAACATGCTTATCCTCCCCGCGGCGTATATAAGCTTGACATGTGCGGGTGAGCTCTTTAGTCGCTGACCGTTACAGATTTATAGAAGAGACACAAAACACGGCGCAATGGACAGCCGTATGTAAGAACTGTTTGCATTTAAAAAGTATGGAGGCAAAATCTATAATGTTAGTCCGTTGCGAAAAATAACGATGTATTAACAATAAATCTTAAACCGGTCGTGAAGAAGTTCACATTTTTGTTATTTTCATGCTAAACCAGTGTTATGAGCAGTCCGACTAGCTTGAATCAGATAAAAAAAATTATTGGGATTTTATCATTATGTAATTAATAATAAATGGAAACGATCCTTGCGCAAAGCATTTTTTTATATATTCTTGTGAAGGACATCCGCCCAACACTTCACTTCCGCTAGTTGCAGTACGGGAGCAGACGCCTTCACTTTTGGGGCGTTTTGATGCAGTTTGTTGTCGTATGTCGTGTCGGTGTTGAGTGGAGCGCTGGGGCTCGGGAGTTTGTGACCGGTGTTATTCGTGATCACTGGTGTAACGCTAATGCGTTTTTTTTGTCTTTTTATATATACTGTTATCTTTCCGAAATTTCGAACATTCACGGGCCCGTGGCACTGCATTATGCTGAATCGCGAACTCCTTCTCTGTTGACGTCGTTTTCCTGGTACCACTCGTGAATACTGCAAGCGTTTAAACAGTGTGCACCGTCTTGCCTACATCCCCGGTGACGTACTCGACCTGTTGAAACTTATTGCTTCGTAATTTTGGACTACGCAAGGCAGTTATCTCGCTGCTCTGGTTTCGGTTATAAAAGCAAGGCAAAACGCTCGTAGTTCCCGCCCTCGGTACACGTTGGACATCTTCCACACTTTGACACCGGATAACTGGATGAACGAGGATTTACATTTACCTCAGAGGTCACTCTCGCCGCTTCCTCACCGTTGACCAGCAGGATCAGCTGGCGACAAGCCGCGGATGAAAGGCTTGAGCATCAACAGCCCAAGTGCACTCGGTGCCGATGCCGGCGATGCGGGTTTCTGTCAACCGGTAGGCCAGCACAAACCGTGACCGTTCCAGCTCTTCGTCATGACACGGTGTTGCAGAGAGCAGGGTAAAATACAACTACACGGACCACCGAAGCAAACGCAGTTATCGTAAATCATGGCTTGTGATTGCGCCTTTGTAGATCATCTTATTCGTTTTGCTGGAGAGACGCAAACGACGGGCATAACAAAATCGTTTGCATATTCCGCATATTTCGCAAAAGCATTTACCCAGTCACCTTGCGAAAAGCGCAAAACACGGAGTCCGCACCGTCCTGACTTCCCCTGTCTTTTACCTGCTTTAGAGCCAGTTTGTACCTGCTAGTAGGAATACCTACTGGAACTGAAACTAGGGGCAGTGCCAGAGAGAAAAGGGACAAAGTTGGGAAAGCTTGCTCGCTCTCCCCAATTTCTCAACTCTCAAGTGATTGTACAGTAATAAATGCACCAACGCCTCTTTCCAAAATAAAGAAAAAGCACTATGTTCACTACGTAAAAAATGGTCTCAGTTCATGCATCTGTGGGCAGGTAGGAAATCTTGCCCTAATTTATTCACACCGCATGATGAGCGCAACAAACTCGCACGAGATTTACAGGAAAATATCGGTGGTGACTTAAGTTTCCCTGAAATTCTGTTAACCGGTCGTTTGCAGGACCGAATCATCTACTCGAGCGGTGTGCGTCGCGTGCTGCAAACACGTCGCTGTGCAAACGCAGTCCAACAACACGAAGCATAAAAACGGCAGATCTAGGACAACAATCCGGAGTCCATTGTTCAATTTAAACGACGTAATTTTGTTGAAAACGGCCGCAGCTTTTTACTCACGGTATGCGTCGGGATACTTCCACATTTTGAAACGAAACGAAGGAAGATTTACTTTTAAAGACGCTCGCTGCGTCCTCCCGGACCAGCTGGACCGGATCAGCTGACGACGACGGGACTGAACCCGTAGAAACCTCAACCCCACAACAACCAATTCGCGCTCCGTGTTAGTGTGGCTTTCTACCTCCAAGCACCGCACCACACACCACGAACGTTTCAGCTCTTTGTCGCATCGCCGTGTTGCACCAAACAGAACGAGATCGCCGAAGTCAACGCAGCGCTGTCGTGAACCTTGGCTTGTGGTTGCGCACTCGTGGACCCTGTGACTCCCTTCGCTTTCGAAGCACACACGACGATTACGAATGATACTTTCCGTCTTCCGGGAACATCACAGGGGCACTTCTCCGGTCACGTCTTCGCTACATGTGCTCGCAAACCGAGCAGCTTCCCCCTTCCCGTCAAACCAAAACAATACCGGCGCCATGTTAAACGTGCGCTGTTAGATTTTCTCCGACCAAATAAAAACAACGAAAGCAAACCGGCTCTAGCTTCCAGCGTACATCGGCGTTGCGCCGTGGCCAGATTTTCTCTGTCAGCTCTAACTTAAAGATGACCTACAGATGCAGCAACACTGGCCACCACGGAGCGCCGTAAATTCTGAGGAGGGTGCATGGGAAGCGGCGGCACCTTCGCTTGCAGTTGAAGGGTTGAAGCCAAAACGAAACCAACTGCAATGTCACGTGTTCAGATCGAGGGCACGCTTTTTATATCCATTGTAACTGTTTAGAACGAGTAATTAGACCCCTAAATTTATTTGTGGTGTGTAAGAAACAATTATCAAGACCCCTAAAATAAATACAAACATGGCGACATGAGGGAAGCCGCATTGCCATTGCCATCGACCAGAATCAATGGCAGCAATGGCAGCAAGCACGGTAAGCGCAGGCTTCGCCCCGTCCCGCGACATGGCGTAATTGATTTTGGTGCATATCTGTCTCCGAGACATGTTTCTTTCCGCGGAATTTGTCTCCACGGTCCTTTCTAGGTGTGTCCCCAAGCATTCCGGTGCTTCGGTAGCCGGCAATGCTGCGGTCGTCGCCGGCGGTGATGCGTGTTTTCGAGGTCGGCTACACGGTTATGCGTGTATGACCGAACCAAAACACGTTTTTTACAACCTCGCATGATTTTTGAACGAATTATCCGTTACTCAACGTGTAAATTTATGGTAATTTGTGTAAATAGCGTGTTTTTCACCCCAAATATTCAGCCAAGTACACGGGACTTGCTAACAGTGCAGGCAATTTTTCCCGGAGCGGGCATAAGGCGACAGAAACCTCAGGCTTTAGCGGTGCAGCGCAGTGACATCAACTACGCGCCAGATGGACGGAGGTATGCTCGGGCGGTATAAACAAACCCGGTTTTGCGATGGAAAACTTTGTTTTTAAACGATTACTTGTCATTAAACGCTTTGGTGTCGAGTGCAGAAACCGCTAAATTTGTATTCTAGGGTGTGAGGAGGATTAGCTTCCAAATTACACTGTAAACAGAAACATCCCTTTCCCTGAATGTCGTTCGTTTGAACGACGAAGCCAAGGGGGGGGGGGCGACCTTTTTCCTGTAAGCTTCTGCGCATGCTTACACCCCGGCGGTCGCCATTTTCGCAGGACACCGGGACGCGGTGCCCTGCGAAAATGGCGACAGCAACATTGCCAGCATTTATCTTCGCGCGTATTTAGTCTATTTTGACGCTTTGTCTTTTAGTACCGGTAGTATGGGGTGTAAAAAGGACTGAAAACCGATACAACGGCACGATGCCGATATTTTTTGACGGGCGGAGACATGTTGAGCTGCTCTTTCATTGTAGTTCGCAGACAGCTACCCAGATGGCACTCGTTACTCGAAAAAGGTCCATTGTGACAGGTGTCAACGTCACGTACGTGCAGAGCCGGATTAAGCGCATTTCGGGGCCCTGGGCTAAAGGACGCTTCAGGGTCCATGTCTGGTTAAGGCAATGAACCTGGAGAATACTGCAGTTTCCTTTATTTATTAATCAATAGAAAGTAGCCTCAAAATACAAAATATTTACCAGTCCCGTCTGGTTTCAACCAGGGAGCACTCCGACAAGACCACCGCGGAGACGGCATGCAGTTTTGTTCCCTTCCCCAGCAGCGTCGAAGGCCGCACTTTCAAAGTGTAAGCGCTGCTCAAAAACACGTGTTTGCACGCACGAGACACGAGCCCGAGTAGGGTGAAGTGGGAGGTGTTTATAGCATTTCCCTTCCTGACAAAAAAAAAAAAAAAAGAAAAAGAAAAAAAAGAGGAGTGAAAATTTTCGGATTGTGGGATTGCGCGTGTTTCTTCGTTTGAAAGCGGCGTCGAGCAAACGAAGAAAACACGCGCAATTTTCGGATTGCGCGTGTTTTCTTCGTTTAGCTCGACGCCGCTTTCAAAAGAAAGCGGACAAGCGCCCTAAGGGGCCGGTCACCCACCGAAGGGGCCGGCTTTGTAGAGGGATAGGAGTGTGCTACGCGAAGTGCGCGTTTGGCCTCACTGACATCGCCATTATCTTTGTATACCCCTCTACTCGAATGCTGCGGCAAAGCAAAATCGCTTCCTGAAATATTTTTAGGTTTCGTTTTTTGTTTTTTCTATGAGCTTCCGTCATGGGGTTCCCAGAGAGTCGGAGGCCCTGGGCTGCAGCACCCCTTAGCCCGTACCTTAATTTGGCCCTGCGTACGTGCCTCCGACGATTTCTCTCCTGTGCGAATATTGCTTTACGAACGTTCCACTCGGTGGTGGCGGTACTCTCTGAAGCGAAGTTTCACCTTACGTCCGAGCACAGCGGATGCTTCGAGCCATCGGAGTCAAACCAAGGCCGTGTGGGTGTCACGTGACCTTAGAGAGGTGCACAACGACGCGCGAAAAGCGTATCACAGGCTACGTCCACAGAACGGGATTGGCTAGGATAGCTCGTAGCGTCCGCTTCGTCCGGATATAAGGTGAAACGGAGTATAAGCTCAAGGACTTGTACTCGGACCTGCCAAACTGTGTACCACCTTCGAGCCATCTATTTGCAGGTGATTGTGCTCTTTTCCGGGAAATAACCACTGGCAATGACGAGCTTGCGCTGTAGTCTGATATTAACACTATCACTTCCTGGTGGAAAACGTGAAATATGACTCTATGTGTTAACAAGTGGAAATGTATGCGAATTTCTCGCTGCCACGCTAACTTACCCACATATCAACTTGATACTGGCCCGCTCGAATTCGTCAAATCATGCAAGTATTTAGTGCGTTCATATTACTTCTAATCTTAGCTGGCAAATGCACATCAATTATATTACTAACAAATCTAACCGCATGCTAGGGTACTGGAACACGTAACTTTCACTCGGCTCCTCCTATTAAGTTATTGTTCCACAAAACAATTGTGCGTTCACAACTAGAATACGCTTCATCGATCTGGGACCCTGGCGTCGGAATTCTTGTTAACCAGTTGGAAATGATTCAAAATAACTCAACCCGATTCATATACTCTAACTACCAACGAGCTGCTAGTGTGTCCGTGATGAAATCTATCCTAGGTCTTTCATCCATAGCATCACGACGCAAAAATGCACGTCTTTGCTTATTTCAGAAAATGTTGCATAACACCACTTTACGTGATGAACTGTTAGCACCACATTCTTAGAGATCCTCACGGGTGGATTACCTTCATAAAGTAGGGGTAATTTCATGCAATACTAATCCCTTTTTTTATTCTTTCATCTCACACACCTCTAATGACTGGAACCGCCTTTCCTCTTTAAAAACCACTATTAGTAATTTCGATATGTTTCAACTAGCTTTGAAGATTACACCTGAATGATTTCATCCAATAGTACTAGTATAAAACAGATATATTTTATAAATTTTGTTGTACATATGTGTGTGTGTGTAGGATAGCGGACTGGATAATTTTGAAGTGTTTGAGACGTTTGTATCCATTGTTTTTTTGCAATTTCCTTTTGTATTGCTTCCCCAATTTTAATCCCATGCCTTCTTCTTGTTATTTGCTCTACCACTCCCCTATATAATGCTTATGCCTTGAGATTATGTATAAATGAAATTAATTAATTAATTAATGGCTTGTGCACTGACTGCATGATCCCTCCTGAACGCAATGAACGCCACCTCGCGGTGGCGGTTTCCAAACGCCATTTTTATTAATACTGAGGGGCTACAAAAAATGCATAATGAAACAACATCCAAAAGTCAACATTGTGCGATGCTCCGACCGAGCCAGCGTACTGCTCCCAAAGCAGTTGACGCCCTCTCATCAAACCTCGGCAAACCTCATTCACGAAGGCCCTCATGAACCCTCACTTACCCTCATCTTCACAGGTGAGGTGAGGGTCAGTGAGTTTCTTAAACATGAAAATTCATGAGTGTGAGGGTGAGTGAGGGCCGTGAGGGCTGTGAGGGACCGTGAGTGCGTGCGTGCGTGAGGGGTATGAGTGCTTGAGGGCCATGAGGGCGGTGAGTGCGTGAGAAGCGGGAGGGCCATGAGAGCGTGAGGGGCGTGAGGGGCGGAGAGTGCGTGAGGGCCATGAGTGCGTATGGGGCTTGAGGGCGGTGGAGGGGCGCGAGGGCAATGACTGCGTGAGGGGCGTGAGGGCGGTGAGTGCGTGAGGGGCGTGAGGGGCCATGAGTGCGTGAGGGCGTGAGGGCGGTGAGTTGCGTGGGCGTGAAGGTGGCGAGTGCGAGATGGGCGTGAAGTGCTATGAGTGCGTGAGGGCGGTGGGTGCGTGAGGGGCGTGAGGGCGGTGAGTGCGTGAGGGCGTGAGGGCCGTGAGTGCGTGAGGGGCGTGAGGGCCATGAGTGCGTGAGGGCGGAGGGCGGTGAGTGTGTGAGGGGCGTGAGGGCCATGAGTGCGTGAGGGCGTGAGGGCGGTGAGTGTGTGAGGGCGTGAGGGCCATGAGTGCGTGAGGGGCTGTGAAGGGCGGTGAGCTGTGTGAGGGGCGTGAGGGCCATGAGTGCGTGAGGGGCGTGAGGGCGGTGAGTGTGTGAGGGGCGTGGAGGGCCATGAGTGCGTGAGGGCGTGAGGGCGTGAGTGTGTGAGGGGCGTGAGGGCCATGAGTGCGTGAGGGCGTGAGGGCGGTGAGTGTGCTGAGGGCCGCGGGTGCGTGAGGGCTCGGGAGGCGTGAGCGCGAGGGAGGGGCGTGAGGGCGAGGGGTGAGAGTGTGGCGTGAGGGGCGTGAGAGCTGGTGAGTGCGTGAGTGGCGTGGAGGGCCATGAGTGCGTGAGGGGCGTGAGCGGGCCAGTGAGGGTGCGCGAGGGGCGTGAGGGCGGTGAGGAGTGTGTGAGGGGCGTAGCAGGGCAGTGACGTGCGTGAGGGGCGAGGGCCGCGAGTGCGAGGAGGCCGTGAGTGCGTGAGGGCCGTGGGGTGGGGGCGTGAGGGCGGTGAGTGCGGGAGGGGCGTGAGGGCCATGAGTGCGTGAGGGGCGTGAGGGCGGTGAGTGCGCGAGAGGGGGGAGGGCCGCGAGTGCGTGAGGGGCGTGTGAGGGCGGTGAGTGTGTTGGGGGCGTGAGGGCCGTGAGTGCGTGAAGGGCGTGAGGGCGGTGAGTGCGTGAGGGACGTGAGGGCCATGAGTGCGTGAGGGGCGTGAGGGCGGTGAGTGCGTGAGGGCGTTAGGGGCGGGAGTGCCGTCAGTACGTGTGGGGCGTGAGGGTTGTAAGGGCCTTGAGTGCGTGAGGGCCATGAGTGCGTGAGAGACATGAGGGCCGTGATGTTCAGTGAGGGTGAGTGAAGTGCTGAAGATGAGTGTGACTGTGAGGATGACGGGATGAGGGTGAATAAGGGGCTGAAGGTGAGTGTAGTTGTTAGCGTGAGGTTGAGTGAGGGGCTTAGGTAAGTGTGGCTGTGAGGGTGAGGGTGAGTGAGGCGACCTAAAATGCCGACCTCAGCCTCTCATGAGCTATTTTATTATTTTATAGTTAGCTTCGCAGCCGGTGTCGCTCAACACCAATTACATACAAGATATAATACTCAGTATGTAGGTGTTGTGTTACTCCACCTTCTCTTGCGCTATCTTATCAAACGCTAATTATTATCAGCGCTAATTATTAGTTTTGTGACCTCATCCTTGATATTCGCCTTATATGGATCTCGTAGTTTATTTGAGTTCCAGCTTATTGTTCGCCGTGTAAATCTAACTGCACTTTATTATCATGTTATCAGATTTTTTTGCCTTTCCTGCCGATAACATGCAGGCGAGTTGCAAGAAGGAGCGCAGGAAAATAAAGGACGAGAACAAAGTCCCGATGTAGCGCGAAATAAAGGAATGCCAAACGTTAACAATATAATATCAGCCCTCATACGCGCTGCTGTTCATAGGGGCAGCGTTTCGCCTGGAGACAGTTTTGCTTCCTGGCAGCAGAATATATCGTCTTTGTGCGACTTAACGATTGTGCACACACGATTGTGTGCAGCAGAGCGTTTTGTTTGCTATCTGGAGCCAAGGAAACAGTCCGGAAGAGAAAAATCTTTCCTTTTTGCGGTCGAGAAGAAAGAACAAATATAAAGAGAGGACGTCACAGAAAAAAAGGGGGCAAGGACGAAAGGAATGCCCGTCCGGTCTAACGCTTGGACGCGATCCAGCGGTCTCTGGAAGCTGGCTGTGCCGCGCTACTGGATCACTGGTTGCGAGAACGGCAGAAAAAAGGCGAAAGTTGGATCAGGCCACGACTTCGTGTTTACGACAAAGCGCCATCTGACCCGCTTAGAGTCACCACCCTAAACTCTGTTTCTCTTTGTCGTGGTGTTGGTGTCCAGTTTTGTTTTGAGGGGCACCGAGAATTCCTCACTTATTTTGCCCCCGACGGTTTTACCATTGCTGTCCGTTTGGCTATGCTATTTTGTTTCCGCCCATGGGTTGCCTGCGTGGCTCGCTTAAATTTACTGTTTTGTTTGTACCAGCTCGCTAGAATCGAACAGACGCGTGCGTTCTCAGCCCGCCGTTACTTTCAGTCGAATCAGCGCTGACGCGGGCCTGAATACCTCGTTCTCTTGAAGATTCCTTCTATTACTCCTTGTTGTTACAGTCGTCTATTTCAACCATAAGAAAATTCTCAACTAAATATACTTTTAGCACCGGGGACCATCGCGACATTCTGAAGTTAGTTTGCCGCCCTCGTGTAATCTGGTGTACAATCTAATTTCAGCTTGTTGGTCTACCTTTGTCAACCCTGGCTCATGTAATCTGTTTGATGCGATGTCGTGTTGAGTTTGTTGCTAATTGTATCCGGAATTTGACTAAAGCGGGAGAACTGACATGTAATGATCACTTTACAAAAAGGAAATAAAGATTGGCCTTGTTCTCAAAAATTTATGAAGTCCACTCGCTGAAACGTTTGCTCATGTATTCTGCTCAAGCCGTTTTATAGGTATATCTCCGAACAGTACTTTAACACAGATCATCATTAAGAAACTATTTGGAATTTGGTGTAGCCTTCGCTTCTGTCTATATATGTGCGTAATGAAACACGGTTATGCCGTTTCTGCCGACCAACCAAACTGGTAGCAGTTATCTTCGCTTAATATTACACGTCGATTGTAGTAACGTTATGACAGGGAACGGCCAAAAAAAGAAAAACGTCAACAATATTTCTCGCATACTTTGATGCCTTTCAAAGGTTACGACTATTAACTTACATCAACATTCCAATTTTATCCTAGATCTGCGCAATAAACGGTATGCATACTTCTCAAAAATAACCAAAAGCCTGTTAACATCCTAGTAACGTTTATAATGGAAGATGTAGAATTTATTGATATAAAACATGAATCCTTGTTTATACCACTTCAAATATAAAGGCCGTATAAATCTGCATATTTTATTGATTCGTTTTGGTTAAGTTACATTTATTTGTTTGGTGTAGCCTTGTGTTGTTTGAGGGCTCAATTTGTTTCCTGTGTATTGCTTCGTTTGCATGCCTATTCACTGATTTGTTTACCTTTTTCTCCTTCAAATTCAACTGTGCAGCCGTGTAGTTCTCTTTGTATACTAGGTTTTATTCTCTTTTACTTGTAGCTCCTTCGAATTAGCCCCTCTATGTGCCTCCTTATGTATAAATATATATTGTTCTAAATATTAGACTTACATCCCGATCAAACTGCGCAGGCTAAGAGTCAGCCTTCACGATGTTCCTGCAGGAAGTACGCAAATGACGTGGTTCCTCGCACGGTCGCTCACCGTTTCGACTTTGCTTCAGTTGTTTAAGTGTTTTTTTTCCTCTCTCGACATAATTACATGTGCGTGCTCCCGGTTTGTGAAAAAAAAATGGCACATGGAAATGTCGAGGCTTGCGTCCGGCCCGTCCTCCCCTCTTGCTGCGAGCCGGTCGTCAGTAAGCCCACCATGAGGACCCGTCGTCAGCTCTACGCATCGCTGGCTGCTTTCTGCGTATGGACCGCCGCCAATTGTTCGTTAATAGCCCTCGTTACAAAAAGTGCCGTTCACTGAACCCCCTTAATGAATGACGGTCGTGGCGCTGGCCACTGAACGGTTTCTGGGAAGTTCTGCGCGACCCCGCCGTGCGCTTTCGCTCACGCTCGTTGTGCTGCTTGGCCTTGGCTGCTGTCTCTTCCAGGCTGGAGATTTCTACCGAAGTATATCGCGTGGTATTATTCGGAGAGATTGCGTGCTTTCTTCGGGGGAAGCTGCAGCGCTGGGGATGTTCGGCACTGTTATTTCTCGGCTTGGCTTGGTGCTATTTATTTTATTTCCAAGTCATAGTTTCTTGAGCGCAACGTTTATGCCTTGAGGGTTTGCCAAATACCTTTTTTACCATCATAATGCGTGTCGTCGCAAACGATAAGTTGGCTTGCCCACGGGTTACATCTAATGGCGGCATAGGAGTACTTCATGTGAACCGTTTCAAAAGATTCTGGCAGACGCCATCTTCAAAGTTCGTGTGTTTGGTGTGTGCTTTGCTCGATTTCAAAAACCAGAAGCATGCGTGTGCTGGACATTTAATATCGCATGCTGGGCTGGTATTCTTTCAACACTGGGAAGGTATAAAGATTTAAGATTTCAAAATGGCACTACTTTGACCTAGTACAAGCTTATGTTCATGCACCTTCTGGGAGTTTGAGCGAACGACCTACAGGCAGTGAATGCAGCGTTTGAGTGCCTCGCTTTTCGCAGCAACATGGAAGGAGAGGCCTACATTCAACTTTCAAGGTAGAGAATTGCGCATCATTATAAAAGCATTGGATAATCGGTTCGGTCAAAAAAAAAAGTAAGTCTATACAGAGCACAGGTTCGTCTATTTCGTGCACAGATGTTGCCATGACGTCAGAACGACGCCGAGCGCTGTTTGGCTCTGATCGAAGGATACAGGGTAGACCTCAAGGCAGCTTGCTTTTAGGTCAGCCCACTGTATTACTATCTGAGCCAATCAGGACTCCGCGTCGTTCAGATGTCACCACTACTCCTGTGCGAGAAGCAGACTACTTGCTTTCCGCATTAAATAGATATCCTAATAAACGACCATGAATATAAAATATTTCCAGTTTTATATTAATGCAATTCGAATTTTGTACTCTATAACTATTTTGCGCCACAAAAATTGGCTGCATCTACTTTCCATATTTGGTTCTCAAATGGAGCACCATTATAAAACTAATAAAATAGCCAAATACACTTATTCAAGCACCCTACTTTTCCAACATTTGTTTCCGCTGCTTCAATCAACCAAACAATTCTTGCACACCGGAAGTGATAGAATTGTTAAAGGGAGAAAAATAAGCCAAAGCAACCACCCCAAATATTTTGGGAGTGTTCTTTGCCTCCGATAACTGTCTCCATCCAATGATCGCTGGATTCACCGTGGTTATAAGAAAGGTAATTTCAGTTCACTATAACACGTATGATGAAATTCAGTTATGATGTTCATCGCCTTATATACTTCTGTACTAAAGACCGGCACTTGAAAACCGCATGAGCGCATACAAATATTCAAAAATCTATGGAAGCATCTGGTCCCTATTTACCCTCAAGAAAACTCCCCGTGACCAGCCAAGGTTTTAGCGAATGCTGGAATCTACGGCGTTTTTACTTCTTCAAGAAGCTGGGATTGGCCCCATATGTAACCAGAGAAGCAACCACGAATAAATAAAATATCAAATGTATTTGATTTAAGTCATAAGTATTTCATTAAAATAATATTTTTTTTATTTAAAGCAGATAATTTGGTATAATCACAAAGCCTTCAAAATAGTGATTTTTTACCAATTGATTTATTAGAAGCATGCAAATGTATCGATCCATCAGTTCGATCGCTAAAACCAGCGTGCAAGAACGACTAACTCTAACATACGTATCTATTAAGGAGGTCTTATTGATGCGAACTCCGCCATAGTGGAACAAAAGCAGCTTCATTTTTTAGGTAATCAGAAAAGCGGTTACTGCTTTTTTTTCGCGTTCTGACTTTGTTGCAGTCTGACAACACTTCGTTTGTTTTTATTTTTGTTTTATTCTACGTTCTGACTTGCTTGCAATAGGAAATTACGTAACTTACAAATTAAGTGGAGGTTGGGACGAAACATCAACTCTCTGATTTCCTCAAAGGAGCACTTCTTTTAGCTAGTGTTCATATTGATATAAATCCTTCTTGCTTGATAACGTTTTCCTTTTTTAAATGAAAACATAACATACAAGACAGCGTATTATACACGAAATGTTAAAGTAAGTTTTATCAGGAGAGCAAAACCGGTGTGATATAAATCACGATTTAAATCTAGATTTATGTTACGCTTAATTTGATAAACCACGACGATTATAACATTATAAATCTACCGTGCCAAGAACTTAACTGTTGCTGTTAGGTATATAATTTTTCTTCCCAATAATTTTTCCTATCTCTACAGTGTTTCCTCATGCTGCAAATTATAATAAAATAATTGGAAACTTAATGCACAAATGAATTCCTAGAAGATAGCTGCTGAACTTAAATATATTTGTTAAAATACATTTAAATATCATTTGTGTCTTATTCATTCATCAGTGATATACTCACTTAATACTCATTATTGTTCCAAATATCACTATGATATGAAAATTATTTACCGTACCAAATATAACAACTCTTAAATTCTCCAGGTGTTCTTCACGCTGTTCTCCACAAGATACATTACCAATGTACTCTACAAGGAACAACGAAACATTCTTTGTCGAAAAAGTTTTCTGGTGTGACCAACACGCAGCAATCATATGGGGATGTCCGTGCAATACCTAGTTATGTTCAGTAATTGCCAATATATACATTAAAGAACCTTGCAAATCTGTGTCTGTAAACATTTATTCAGTTTAAGAAAAATAGCTGCCGAAGATGCAACGTATTCACTAACCTATCTTGCCTGATTTTAAAGCGAAAGTTTGCATCGGCAAAACATGACTGGATTGACCAATCGAAACCAAATACTCCTATGCTTCCCACGCAAATTCAGCGATATTTGGCGGGAAGAGCAGATAGAAAGATTCTAATAAATACAAAATTCAATAAAAATACCTTAGTTTCCGATACATGTACTTGGTAAACTAGGAGTAATACAAAATACGAGCGTTCTTTTCCTGACCCAGCAGCCAATTTTGATTTCAAACATCCACCTGATCCTTCATTGTTGATAATCATGGGAAACTTTCTCCATGCGCAAAGTTCCGCCTTATCCATTTTTTATGTCCTGAAATTAGATACGAATTTCCTTGTTAGTATCTGCGAACACTTGCAAATAAACAATGTGTTCAAACCAAAGAATGTGAAAGACGTAACTAAACAGAAAATATAAAATGCAAGGAATAAAATAAAAGGCAATGAAATTAGAAGTTCTAACACAGCAAAAATAATTTCAAAAGTACTTGCAGGAAGACATTTTTGAGTCTGAGCTTTACAGTAGTGCTTCCAAAATGCGTCAAATTGAAACAAACATTTTTCGTATAAAGTACGAGAAGTCCTGGCGGAAGATATTTTGAAAATATTTTTTATATACACTGGCTGGCTCATGTAATGCGTCCTCAAAAGATGCCCTTGAGGTAAATAATAAATGTGAAACAGTTGAAGTAAAGTTTGGCGCAATGCCGAGGGGAAGAAAGTTTATTCGATCTCTCAGCGATTGTTCTTGTTTTCTCCCAAATTTCAGGCTTCTGCAGTATTACCTTTCTTTACTGCGTTCTCCATTTTTTCCGGCTTGATGGCATTCGAAGGGCATTGGGTGATAGCACCTATATCAATACGTGAGACAGAATGATGATTTTAAACAAATATTAAACAAAGTTATTAGTCTTTTTTTAGATACAGGGTTTGTTTTTGTTCCAGACTCAGGGTATTCGGTAAGGGACAGGTGATTTTGCTCTATCGAGTATGCGTTAAACATTGTTCAAACATCGATAAAAACTGCTAAGTCGTTCATACCTACTTTATTCTGATAGTCGGCACTCGAATATATGTAGCTTAAGATGGTTTAGTTAATAGGTGCTGACAGAGTGCCGAAGAAGCGATCACTGAAAGAGTAAGCTAACAATTTTGGCTCGTTGACCTGAGGACCCTTTTAATTAAGGCTTAGATACAACAAATAAGTGAACCGATTTTAGGGAACAATGTTTATATTGCAGCCCATAAACTCGTGTTTATTATCTGTCTGCCATTTTTGTGTTCATTGCTTGTTAATCCTTTTTTAAACGACGCGTACGCACCAAGTATACCAGCCATTATTTGTTTTGTTTGCAAAATAAGCTTCCGTTCAACCTCGCCCTGACCTTAGACCCATATACTTTTGCCGTTCATGTACATGAAAAATTTGCACTGTTTTTTTTTTCAAACTGCACGAATAATAATTTTGATTTTCCCGGCTGATGTTACATGCACAGAGATGTAGAGTATGTAAATACAATTATTAAAATATGTAAACTTTGTACGTGTGCGAAAGGTGAACTTTAAGGTCGAATCAAGTTCGAAGCGAATAGGGCGCAATAGTGTCCAAAAAAGCGAATACCGAATCCTATATGAATACCAAGATATCAATCGCAATGTTCAGGTTCACAATAATAAAACGGGTCTGAGCTTCAGGCTCTTTAGCTGCAGACTACTTCGAAACTCATTTCTATCGCTTGTTTTTGTAAAGGTTATATTCCGCCGTCACAAAAAAAAAATCAAATCTCTGTACTTTTTGTTTTAACATGGACGCTCATACCCAGGACATCACCGATTCAGTTTGGCCATTTCCTCTTCAGACTGTTCATACCTCTCGCGAGGCACTGCGAAGACACCGACACACCCAGTGATCGCGACGATCTGCGACCTGCTGGATGCGCGAGATAAAGAAAAGAGAACAGAACATAATAACTGCCTCCTCATAAGTCTCCCCATCGGCAAAATAGTTGAGCGTTTTTCTTAAACACTGGGGTCTGGAAGTCAATTTTCTTCGGGTGGCGTTCGAAATTTTGATTTTTATTCTCAATTTATACATTTATCACCTTCCCGGGTATGCGCATGAGGTTCGCGTTACAGATGATAATTTTAGTGTAAAGACCGCGCGAAGAAAGGCTATCGCATTTAATATTGCATTAAAAAAATGAAAGCCGTTTACAACTCCCTGTAACGCCGGATCAGAGCGCAGTCTGGGGGCGAGGAGGGAAGGGTACTGAGGAAGGTATACGCCTCCTCCTCACCCCCTCATCCTGCCTGCTACTCCTCCCTCCAAGCGGCGTCGGCGTCGCCGTCACCGTTGGCGTAACCGTGAGCTCACGTGACCATCGCGACGTAGCGAGACCCTCGTGACCTTACGGGGGTCACGTGACCTCACGTGACCCCCTCAGGACCTCCTCTCAGGCGGGTCACGTGACCCCTTAACGTCACGTGGCCCCGCGAAAACGTTTCGGCACGGTGCCGAAACGTCATTATGCCGAAACGTCGCCGCGGTTGCGCCGACAGCGACGGCGACGCCGATTGCGACGCCGCTCAAGCCCGAAACGGGCGCCTAAGAGCTGCGCTCTAAAAAAGACGCATCGGGTGACGTCTTGCTCCATAGACCTCGGTGTACGTTGTGGAGAGTGGCTTATCGGCGCAATTTGAATTTGGATAATAGTTCTTCATATTACGGATATAAAACCTATAATTGGTTTCCAAAGTATACAAAGATGGCTGAGGGTGACGTAAGTTCCTTGAAATAAAAATATAGGACGCTTACAAATCTCTGTAACGCCGTATTAGAGCGCAGCTTTTGAACAGGAGGAGGGTGTGCTCCTCCTCCCCCTCCTGTACTCTCTCCTTCTCTCTCCTGCTCACCTCCATTCTAGCCGGAAATTTTCGCTTACACTCCCGCTAAATTTAGAGCAAATATTTCCCCGCTAAATTTTGCCGGGAGCTGAGGTGCTGTTGATGTCCAGGACGTCAATTTCCCCGCTAAATTTAGCTGGGAATCTTAACCCACAAATTCAACGCGGAAAGTTTCCCGCAAAGTTTAGCGGGAAATCGACATCATATGACCTTAACACAAATTCACTTTTCCCGCTGAATTTAGCAGGAAACTGTGACATCCCATAATGCAACGCATCATCCCATAATGCAATGGTTCCTTACTCAAGGTTTTGGAAGACAGTCTTGGTATAGCTCCAACATAAGCCTGTGAGGACTATTTCATAAGTTTGGAATATTGTAAATGATTCTATATTTTTGTCGATGTAATAATACGCTATTCATCGTATTAATCAAGAGCCCCGAATAATAAAGGTTGAAAGTCTAATTGAATTATTCGGACAATCATTATTGAAATCGAATTCAAAACTCAAATATTCTCTCACCTCTAATAAAATGGGCTGTAATTTCTGTAACCGAATAGATTTAGGTTAGTTTCTAATTTAAAAGACATGACTACCTAAGGTAAGAAGGAGTTATTATCTCTTAAAGACATCTAATTTTATTTATTTGCAAGCACGTTTCAAAACTGAATGTTCCATAAAGCATGCTAAAGCTTCTGTTTATATTTAAAAAAACTATTTCTCCTGGCAACACTGTACGCAATAAAGGGAAAACAGTCCTCAATTACTTCAGCTGGGTTCATTCCAGTAGAACAAATTAAATTATACTTGTTTTTCATATTATATTCTATTACGTTTAAAAAGTGCACTGTGGCAGATTAAATGTGTCACAATCGAATCATACGCCAACAGTTCAAAATATATTTCAATATATGCGAGCTTTCGCTGCCGGAGTCTTCTTTGCCACTGACAGGCTTGAACTTTCAAGTGAGCACATCTTATACTTTAATTTAAGAGACGTGAGTCAGCCACGAAGCTTATTACAGCATACTTTGTCTCTTGTGTACATTTGTACCACAAGAACGGTTTAATGATATGAGTCTCGCAGTGCGCCTTCATAGTGCATATAAAGTTATTTATTTTGTTTACGTTCGCGTACTCATTTGGTATGTCGCTTGCATATCATAATTCATACCTTTCAATCAGCCCTGAACTACGATTTATTTGACGCAGAGAATGGTTTATTTTCGCCCAAACTGGCTGAAGGAATGAACTTATTCCTCAAAGAAGATGGGTTTAAAAAACCCAACCTCTTGAACGAAAAGTATAGATCCAGACTGAACGTCTTGTTCTGAGAGGTACAGAAAAATATTATAATAGCGATGAATATTACTGCCATGTCACGCGACGAGAGTGTAGATATATATGTCAATAATATCTTCTTTTAAAAGACCGAACATAATATCGGCAAAAATTCCAGAATAACTATGACAAGCACCACCGAAAGGTTTCTGCCATCCAAAATATATACAAACAAACATACAGCAAACTACGCAGAGCTTAACTACTTTCTGGATCTCGAGAATCATGCAAAAAGAAAGCCTCAAAGGGTTCTTATAAAGTGCTTACTTTTCAGAGATGCTCTCCTTCTGTGTCTCCAAATAGAGTGTATTAGATAATTGAAAAAAAATTTCCCATCCAGCTCGCCTGCATACTTTTCCCCTTGCATTAGATGTCAGAAACCTTAAAATCGTCTGCTAAGCATTTTTCAGTTGTACCGCGCATCAAACTGAAAAGAAGGCTACACCACTCTACAACGCTCAATGTATACCATGGAGCAATTACGTCCGCCATGCTTTTATGATTCTTGGGTTTTTTGGCAATTTACGGCTGGCATAGCATTTGCAATTGGAAACAAAACCTTTTATAAAAGCCATCAGAGTTTCCACCAACATTTTGAAATATTAGACCAAGGAAACAAAGCTTAGTTCACTGCCCACGACAAGCGTCCTCAACATGTAGCGTGCTTACATCTTTCTCAATTCACGCCACTCTCCTTGCATCTAAAGCTGCAAGCGCTAGTACACAGAGTCTATTATACCAGGGACTTTCCAAATATATGACGTTTATTGTTTCAGCAAACTACACATCACACACCAAAATTTGCATCCGAATGCAATAAAAGAGATGCGGGAACTGGGTTCATGCCAACCCGGATTTCAAAATGACCTTCCGGCGCTACAACATTTTAATGTATGTAACCAAACTTTTTGAAGTTTTTGCAATTTATTACAGAACTCTTGTCAGAATATTTTGTCTTTGTTTACATGCAGCACTACGCACCACTATATTCAGTCACACTTGTTGTGATAGATTCATACATTCATTGATGCAACGTTGTAAGGATTAAAAGTACAAATTAATTGAGACATGTATTCTGGAGGGGTATCGTAATGTGACGTTGCAAGCCGTCACAACACCTGAGTGTGTATGTGTTACAGAGGGTCGTTTCAAATTGGAGACCTTGTGAATATGAACAAGTTTTACTTTGAGAGTTAGAATAAAATTAGGAAATCGGGAAGAAAACGTAGGAAAGATAAGAAAGTAAACTGGCATAAATGAAGAAGAAAAATTATTTGCACGAAGTAAGAGTAAATGTCATAGTCCGTAGACATCCAGAGTTCAACGTAGGTGACTCAGTCAGTGTTCGTCTGCATCACTCACAGTCAGCCGTCTTCCTTCTGTCTTTGCTCGTCGTGGTGAAGAATGGAGAGCAACGTCGATCGGAACCCCTTTGCCAAGTCCCAGGGTCGATGACGGCGTCCGTTCAGACTTCCGAAGGTCGGCTTCCACCGCCTGCCCAACCGGCCTCTTTTCGCTCTGCTTCTTTTTCTTCTGTTCCCACAGTCCCCCCATTCTCGCGCACCACACACGCTCAATCTTAAAAAAAAAATTTCCTTCAAGAAAATTTTTAAAAGTGCATTCACTGTTCCGGAAACAAGAATCCCCCTTGGACTTTCAACCTTCCAACTAACCGCCTAAATATTATTAAGTTCTGTAGGAAACCAATTTTCACACTAAGAATTCAACACTATGTTGCGCCCTAAAACAACCCCAGGTAACTATCTGTCAGTATAAGAGAAGTCTGTTCACACTGGTCCCCGACTGCGGAGGGCATAAGAATGGGACATTCCAGAAGGTTCTGGGGGTGCCATTGGCAACTCTTCTATTGGCAACTCTTCCATTGGCAACTCAACCGAAGACATAGGGGGCATTGTCTGTTGCACATTCGTCGCCATTCTCCCGGTCACCTCGAGCTCTTCGAAAATCCCCGGTGCGATCATCTCTCTATCTGGGTACCCGACTGTTGTCCCTTCGTTTCCGGCAGGTCCCCGTGGCGCCAAATTGTGAGTTAAGGATGATAAAGAGTATTCTTCGTTTTGAGCGCGGTTGTGGTGGTTGTCTGCTAACTCCGGGGTTCGCGTTTCGCCTGCCGTCGTTTTTCTCATCCTGTTCACGTGGAGCACTTTCCGCTCCCCAGTGCGTGCATTCTTGACACGATACGTAACATCAGATAGCTTTTCAATCACGTGGTGCGGGCCTTCCCACTTAGGAAACAGCTTCTTTGATATTCCTCGTTTAACGGCCTTTACTTCAATGTACACGAGATCGCCAATGTTGTAAGTTTCTCTTTGCGAATTTCGATCGTACAGTTCTTTTCTGTGTTCAGCTGATTTGGCTAGTTTCTCTCGTGCTGTTTCATGAGCCATCGTAAGTCTGTGACGTAGTTCATGGCAGTAATTCTGAGGTGTATCGTAATTGACGGGTGGTGGCTCATATAAGAGATCTGGCAAATCAGCGTTACGTCCGTATAGTAAGTAGAAAGGCGTCTCATCTGTACTTTCATGTTTGGCTGTGTTGTATGCAAACATACAATATGGAATCCATTGGTCCCAGTCTTTCTGGTCAGCACGCACATAGTGGCATAGCATTGAGACCAAGGTTTGGTTGAGGCGTTCTACTGCTCCGTTGCACTGGGGATGATATGCTGTTGTTTGTAGCTTCCGTATCCTTAGCAATGTGCATATATCCCGGAACAATCTTGATGTAAAATTAGGACCTTGATCTGTCAAGATTTGCTGAGGCACCCCATGGCGAAGTATTACGAGTTCCACAAACTTTTTAGCAACAGTTTCGGCTTTCTGGTCTGGCATCGCGACAACTTCTGCATATTTGGTAAGATGGTCTACAAACACCAGAAGATAACGATTTCCTTCTGTCGTAGTTGGAAATGGCCCCACAATATCCATTCCTGCCCTTTGAAATGGCTGTGCAACCTCTTCGAATACTTGCAGAGGTGCTCGCCTCCTGTTGTGGGACGCTTTGTGACGTATGCACGACACACACTGGGCACAGTAGCTCTGTATCTTCTCTTGCATTCCGTGCCAGAAGTACTTCTCTCGAACCCTCTCACTTGTTTTGCCCGTCCCTCGGTGTCCAGAGTAAGGCGTATCATGATATAGTTGTATCACGTAATTTTTAAGCGATTCGGGGACAACAATTCGGTTCTTCGCAAGACGGTCTTGTTTCAACGTAGTCTGTTCTCTCCGACAAAGAAGGCCTCGAGAATCGATAAGATAGCATCCGAATGTCTTATCAGGTTGCTCTTCGCACTTGGCGATGAGCGTGACTAACTTTCGATCATCTCGCTGTGCACAAATAAAACGATCGACATCACAATGCGGTTCATATTGAATAACTTCTCTGACTACAGCTCTGCTTAATGCGTCAGCGTTCTGATTCATTTTTCCCGCCCGATGTTCCACTTCAAAGTTATATTCTTGCAACAGTAAGTTCCAGCGTGATAAACGAGAACTGGGGTCACGGGCGTTCATCAGCCATTTGAGTGCACGACAGTCGGTTAACACCTTGAACTTTCTTCCGTACAGGTAACACCGGAACTGCTTGACTGCCCAGACTACCGCCAAACATTCTTGTTCCGTTGCTGCATATTTTTGTTCGGCCGGATTCAATTTCCTGCTTGCATATGCAATGGGGTGCTCGTTTCCTTCGAACTCTTGCGCCAACACGGCTCCCAGTGCATTCTGAGAAGCGTCCGTTATCAGAATGAATGGTTTCGAAAAGTCCGGGAACCTCAACAAAGGAGCCTGCGTCAATTCATGCTTCAGAACATCAAAAGCCGCTTCAGCTTCAGTGCTCCAGCTGAACGTGACCTTCTTTGACGTGAGCGCAGTTAAAGGTTTGGCTTTTTCGGCAAACTCTGGTATGTGACGCCTGTAATATCCAATGAGACCAAGAAATTGGCGAACTTCTTTGACTGTTGCCGGTCTTGGAAATTCATTAACACAGCGCGTCTTTTCTGGATCTGGTCGAACCCCGTTTTTTGACAAAATGTGTCCGAGGTACTTTACTTCTTGTTTAAGGAATTGACACTTTGAAGGTTTCAGTTTCAGTCCTGCCGCTTGTAGTCTCCTCAGGACAGTCTCGATATCTTTAAGATGTTGGTCCAAGCTCTGGCTGAAGATGATGATATCATCTAGATAGATATAGCATGTCTTCCCAAGAATGCCGGCCAAAATTGCATCCGCCGTACGCTGAAAAATGGCGGAACTATTAACCAATCCCATTGGCATCCTTTTCCACTGATAGTGCCCACTTGGTGTGTTAAAAGCGGTCTTCTCTTTATCGCTCGGTTCCATCTCTATTTGCCAGTAACCGGCGGCCATATCTACGACAGAGAAGTAGTGTGCAGACCCCAAAAGAGCAAGCGTTTCCTCAATATTGGGCAATGGGTAAGGATCAACTCGAGTCACTTTGTTCAAATCTCTGTAGTCGATCACAAACCTGAATGACCCATCTGCCTTCTGTACCAACAAAGCAGGAGCGCCCCACGGGGATGTGGAGTGTTCAATTATGTCCTTCTCCAGCATTTCTCTGACCTGCTGTTCCATATCTTCTCGCTTTGCATAAGGGACTCTGTAGGCTCTTCGGTATACAGGTGCGTCTACTAAGGTGGGCACGCGGTGCTTTATCACGTCGCAACGTCCAAGGTCTAGTTTATGAAGAGAGAATGCGCTCTTGTACTTCTCAAGAAGATCTAGGACCGATGTTTTTTCTTCCTCTTGCAGGTGGTCAAGATCGAATTGCTCAGAAGGATGCCACCTTTCTCTTGCTTCTGCCTGTGCGCTGCAATGCAAGACGGGCTCTCCAGTCAACCCTTCGTTCACAATACTTATGAAATCTCCAACTAGCTGATTCTTGGGTACACGAAGTTCCTGTAATGTCAAGTTGGCCATTCTCACCGGTACCTCGCCGTGACTATTGATTCGAACTGCCACATCTGCTCCTAATAGTCCGTGTGTACCTATTTCACGCATCTCTACAACACCATCTCCTGAAATCGGCATCAAATGATTCACTCTGGCAAGTGCCATTGTCTCCGACATCGGTGGTATTACACATTCTCTCGTAAGAAATACAGGAGAGCGTACACTTTCGGTTGGTGGTACATCAGATAGTGCGTGGTGATCGTCCTCTTTTCTCCAGTTAAGAATAGGGACGCTTTGCCCTCCTATTCTAAGAATACCCTCCGACGCCAGAATATCTATGCCATACTTGCGCACAACATCTTGGCCGAATATTCCAGCAACTGGAAGCATAACATCGTCCGTGCATGCAAAACAGGGATGTTGAAAAGTAGTAGTTCCTATCTTGAAAGGAACGTCAAAACAACCCATCGTTTTCAATGGCTTCCCCGTAATTCCAATCAGTTTGGTGTGGGCATGCGCTTCTGAAAGGCTCAAAGGAGCACCTCCCTTAAGATTTCGTAACACAGACTCTTTCATGAGCGTTACCTTAGATCCAGTATCGATAATAAATTCGGCCACTGTAGTTCCTACTCGGCACTGAACAATTGGACTGCTCTCACCACATAACCTAACTACCCCCGCTTTCGTATCGGCTTCCTTCTCGATGGGGTCATTTGAGAGGGGCCGTTCTAGTTTTCCTGACGTCTCCCCGTGACTTGCCCATATTTTCTCTGACCCCGTCCTTTTCCCGGGTTTCCATCTCTTCGAAAACTGAAAGTCTGACAATTTCGTGCAATGTGGCCTAGTTGTCCACAGTTGAAACACCTGGGAGAGTAACTCCCCTGTGTATAGTTCGAAGTACTCTGGTCCACAGTCTCCCGAGCTGCCGTTCCTTCCTGCAGCATTGCTTCGATTCGTTCAAGACGGCTTCGCACTTCTTTAAGTTCAGAGTCATTTGCAGCTACTGTTCGTACCGCTTGGTTTGATGTAACCTGTTGGTCATTCCTCTCCTCCTTATGTGCTACGCTGACGGCCTCCTCAAACGACTTAGGATCTCTAGAGAGAACAAACCGTCTCACTGGATCTCTTAGGCCATGCACATATTGCGCGAGCATTTGTTCTTCCAACAATTCTCTGGCAGCGTCCTCCTTCTGTTTGGCCCGTTCACCTTCGTAAAGAACCAAAGTTCGCTGCCCCAGTCTTTGCACACGGGTCGCAAAGGCCCTGACATCCTCATCTGCTTGTTGACGAGCCCCCATAAACTTCTCAAGTCGAGCACTTCGTGATTCGCTATCGAATCGTCCTAGGAGCAACTGTTTGAAGTCCGTAAATGATGCGACGGATTTCATCTTCTCTTCATGCCACGCGAACTCGTATGCCCTCCCTGACATTTTGCACTTGGCAATTCCTATTTTCTGCGTGTCGTTCCAGCCACCCATCTGTGCGACCTGTTCGAGCACTAAAACAAAATCGTTTACGGAAGTTCCGTTACCATCCCCGGAAAATATGGGCACCATTCCTCCCAATGCCAGTACAGTTGCCCCCAGGGATCCTGTCATTGCTTGTTCACTTCCTTCTCCGGGGCCTGAGGTTGCTTGATTCATTTTCACAAGGCTCGCAAGTAGGAGGGTTGCTCCCACTACTTTAGGATGTCAAAATTGTTTGAATAATCCCACCGCTGCCACCACTTGTGACGTTGCAAGCCGTCACAACACCTGAGTGTGTATGTGTTACAGAGGGTCGTTTCAAATTGGAGACCTTGTGAATATGAACAAGTTTTACTTTGAGAGTTAGAATAAAATTAGGAAATCGGGAAGAAAACGTAGGAAAGATAAGAAAGTAAACTGGCATAAATGAAGAAGAAAAATTATTTGCACGAAGTAAGAGTAAATGTCATAGTCCGTAGACATCCAGAGTTCAACGTAGGTGACTCAGTCAGTGTTCGTCTGCATCACTCACAGTCAGCCGTCTTCCTTCTGTCTTTGCTCGTCGTGGTGAAGAATGGAGAGCAACGTCGATCGGAACCCCTTTGCCAAGTCCCAGGGTCGATGACGGCGTCCGTTCAGACTTCCGAAGGTCGGCTTCCACCGCCTGCCCAACCGGCCTCTTTTCGCTCTGCTTCTTTTTCTTCTGTTCCCACAGT